>BMAT01011266.1:256590-280381 GCA_019649035.1 Elysia marginata
GCTTTGGTTACCTCCTAACGTGAAAGCTTTGGTTAGTCCTAACGTGAAAGCTTTGGTTACCTCTGAACGTGAAAACTATAGTTAACCTTAACGTGAAAGCTTTGGTTGCCTCCAAATCGGCCATTCTCAAAGCTTCTGGTACCTGCTAACTGGAAAGTTCCAAAGCTTTGGGTATGTCTTAACTTGCTTTGGTTGGCTGTTGATGTTAAAGCTTTGGTCAGTTCTTAACTTTAAAATTTTGTTTAGCTCTTTACTTGAAAACTTGGGTTGGTTCCTAAGTTTAAAGCGTTCATCTCCTAATTCAAAGCTTTGATTATCTCCTTAATGGAAAGTCTCAAAACTTTAGATAGCTCCTAAATTTTTAGCTGTGGTTAACTCTTAATAAGTCTTTGATTACCTCATAACTAGAAAGTTTCGGAGCTTTATTTATCTCCAAACTTAAAAGCGTTGGTTAGCTCCTAACTGGAAAGTTTCAAAGATTTTTCGCCTTTTAGCAGAAAAATTTCAAAGCTTTGCTTAGCTCCTAACTTGAATGTTTCAAAGCTTTGGAAACTCTCTAACTTTAGCCCACACCTAAGCAGGTTTTTGAGGTCAGTTGATCTCATAGTTTGATTAAGCTCTCATACGAGCAGACTAATTGAGAGAGTTCCTCTCTAATCCAGTGAAAAAACTTCTTACTCGTTTTTCTCTTAAATAATTTAGCTTTTGAGCTCAGGTTACTTTGAATTTGTAACGCCTTGGAGTTTGCACGCTTTTAAGACAGGGCAAGCATCTATCAGAAGTACAATATGGGTATGTTCCTACAGGAGTATTATGTTCATAATTCGGTAGACTCACAACTACAGATCTTCCAGCACAGAAAACAAAAAACCAATGACACTTACTAAGGAACGAGTGTACTCAGCGTACTTACCTCCCTTTAGTCTTGACCACAATGTAGTAGATATGACAGAGTTGAAAGCTATGGTTTGTGTCACACTGAAGCCTGCCTAGTAACCTCTATGGGGGATTCCGTCATAGATGCTGGAGAGAGAAAAAAAACCGCGTTTGATTTTAAAGGAAACATTAATTTGAATGTCACAGCAAATTGAAGAGAATTATTTTTGTAAGATAATATATTAGACAGTCTTCATGAGGAGGCTTTTTTTACATTTTTGTTGTTGGTGGTGTTACTGCATTTTTTTGTTCTTGTGTTTGATAGGGGGAGGTTAAGAGCTTTCTATTGCGTCCATGTTTTAAAAAATCTCGCACCTATGTCAAAGCGAAATTCCAAAATTCCAAATGCGCTAAAATCAGCTTCAGAAATTGTGTAAGATCAAGGTGAATATATGCAAGAAGCCAAAATGTCAAAGAACAGATAGTTGAGTAGTTTATATAAAACCGTCTGTCAAAAGGGCTCAAGGTGCTGTCGTTTGTGATGACACAGTATATAAGTGAAAACAAAAAGTTGAGGCTGCTTTAAACAGGCTTTATTTGTGTCCTTTTTGAAACTATTTTACAGCGAGTTTTTAATTTTATTTCGGATTGAAAAGGAAAAAAAACAATTCATAATCTCCTCAAGTATTTGCTTATGGAAAATGCGAAGTGCGAGTAAAGTGTCCAAGATTGTGTAGTTCTGTGTTTAATTTGATAATGCTCTGCTTCTTAACTGGAGTTCATTGTCACTAACTAGGACATTTGGTAATGCACAGGTAACAACAAGCTTCATTAATCTGGAGGAGGAGTCTACTTGTCCCGCCCTGAGATCAAAAGTATACTCATTTTTATGCAAAATTATTTCTGTAAATGGTGTTGATTTTAAAGTTTTACTTCTGATTGATAATTAATTGATATTTTCTGCAGATTCTTCAAATAATTCAGTCATAAACTTGATTTGTTTACTAGAGCATTGCAACCAGACTGTGAAATTTGTCTGCGTTTTCTTGTCATGGTGTGTTTTGTGCAAAGCTTCCGGTATGTATTATTTTCGTGATTTGGGAACCCCTACTCTTGCCGTTGGAAGCTTATGTGTGCCAGCTCTCAGTGAGAACGTTGTGACATGCGCAGACGTTCTGGCACCTATCATAATACTAGCCAGCCTGCTATTGAACAGTTTGAAACTACTGGCTTCAGTGCGCGGTATTGGCTGTCTTTTCCAACACGATTTCTCATCGAGTATTTGTTAGGGGTCATCAGTCTTGCTACGTTCCCATTACGTTGGGTACCGACATTTGTAACCAAATCAATAACTTCTACTGCAGGGCTTTGCGGGTGTTCTAGATGAGCATGTACTATCACTCCTTAATACGGCGTTATTTCAAAGTTATCTATTACCAGAGCGCGTTTATTTAGTATCTCAAAATCAAATGAAAGACAACTTAAAACGGTTTATCAAGCATTTCCATAGAGTTTCCGCCTTTGAGTTGATACTCACAAGTGCAAGCTGTTGCTTGTTTATGTACCGAAACGTCTAAATTTACCCGTACAGGAACATTATACTCATGTTCGCCTTACTCTGATGACATTTTCATTTCTAGGTCGCCTTCAAGAAACTGAAATGAAATCAACAAGAAAGATAACAATGGTGTTAAAGTTTTTTTACTTATGAAGTTATGTATAAGAAGCATTCCATGCAATCTGTTTAGCTTTCAACTTGGCAATCGTAATACTTGCATTCATGAAGAAAACTGCATTTTATGCATAGAAATACGTCTCGGGCCCAAGGCGAACATGTCGGAAGTATGGGTTCGTTTTTTTTTTAAGAAAACGCCAACTGAAGGTCTATTTTTCCTTTTTCTTTCTCTGTATTTTACATGAACAAATGTTAGATTTTAATATCTTTCACAAAAAACGTTGATTTTGATATTGTATTTTTGACGTTTGGAAGCTTCGATGTACAAAACAGCACGTGTGAAGTTGAACATTACGACATCCGACTGATTCACACTGGTTGTTGTTGGTTGTTTTTTTAATTTTAACGTCTCTTTTCAACTACAAGGTTATATCAGAGACGGTGCTTGGGACAATTGAAAGCGTGCTGCCACACTGTGATGTACGGAGCGCTGCATACACCACACCCAGTCACATTATCCTGACACCGGGCCGACCAGACTTAGCACTAAATCCATAATGCCAGACACCAGGCGGATCAGCTACTAATACCAATTTTAAAGTCCTTGGTTTGACTCGGCCGGGGATCGAACCCGTACCTCCCGATCTCTGAGCGAGTGTCTTTACCGCTAGGCCACAGAGCCGGTCATTCACACCGGACACAAGACACACGTGTAATCCAAGACAAAAATATAAAACTTTCGAATTCAATATACCATGTTTGATTTTGCTAACAATTTGACCACCACGATGCTGACATTCCAACATAAACGCTGTTTTTGTTCGTCTTCTGTTAAATACAAAATTAAAGACCCCAAGCGACAGACTTATGAGCGTGGTCGTTTCTGTTATTCTTGATCAACCTACTCCAAATGTATGTGCTACTTTCGACGTCGTTTCTTAAAATATTTTGTTTGACATCAAAAACGACAGAGGAAGTTTCTGACAAAGTATACAAATCCGAAACATCACTTTTGTCAAGACTCTCCATTTCAGGTTTGATTTATCTACTCCCAGGGTATAATTCATCTGAAATGAGTTAACAGTTCAAGCATGATTCGTTTTATAAGTTCAGGTTTTTGTGTTGGTACAAAAAAGACCTCGACCAAAAAGAGAAAAATTACCAGGAGGCCGGAAATTCTCTTGGTAAGAGCGAGTTGGACTGTTAAGGCGATATTTTCTGTGTCAACTTTGCTTCTTCTTTTGAATGTGAATTATGTGATAAGGAAGAGCCACGATTGCGTCACGAGGGCTGTCTCGCAGAATCCTTGCTAAGCCGGCGATATCAAAAGTAAATTCTGAACATGCAAATTGCCTACTTAGCTAAAAGTGTTCCTTCTAAAGCTTGTCCCCATTTTAGGAAGTTTTGACTCAACACCATGAAATTAAAATAATAACATCGGAAATTGCTATCTATCTGTTCCTGTTCCTTTTCATATCACGTTGTCGAATATCTACACAAAATCCGCTTGATGGCTCTGGTGGAGCGCAGTGCTAGAATTATGTTAATGGTTACTGAGAGGTCCACCTATCAGGGTTTTGATGAAACAAGACATGCTCACGAGTGTGACTGATGGTCAGTCTAGACACCATAATGTCAGATGTCTGGGCATTACCAGGCTCCGGGGTCAGACATCTGCATCGATCAAGTCAATCAGAGCACTACGGCCCAATGGTAAAGACATTTTATGGAGCTTACAATTTGTAGCTTAACTTTAGTATTTTGGCAATAATGAGAAAATACATGGTCTTATAAAGTGAATTGTATAGCAAATCATGTTCAACCTTGAATCAAACATAGTCAGAGGTTGTAAGACGCACACAGGATACAAGTTCTGAATACTATCGTTTGAACACATAAAGTTATTTTTAATTTTAAGAAGACTAGTTCACGAAAAACTTAACTTCAAAGGTATGGTTCTATTAAAAGCTTGCGGAGTTTCAAGGCTACCATTTTAAAGTTGTTTTGAATGATTTCTTAAAAAAGTGGTTGTGTAGAATCCAAAAACTGTGAAGAACCATCGCTGCCTTGTTTTACTTAAAACGAACTCATAGACTATGATATAATTATAATAAATGGCTCGTACTAATAATAGATACAAAAACCCGTAGACTCTGGTTTTCAGAAATTGTTTAGGTGGTTTTAAGGTTGTTAAAACCCCTGCTAGAGCTTTATCTACATTTTCCTTTTTATAATTGATGATCATTATGTCAATGTTGATAATTGAGTTGGGAGACGTCTAGGTAAATTAATTTTGTCCGACTATTTACTGGCTGTGTCAGAGGCCACGGCTCCTCACGTTGATTGGTGCAGCATCTGACCTGCTTACCTCTGCTCTTAAAATTCAACGAGAGGCGCAGTAGAGCTGTGTGGATAAGCAAATAGAAAAAATTTGTAAGTTAATTAGGTCCTTTCAAAGTGCCCGTATTACAAGACTTTTATCACGTGACTTAGGGAATTTTCGCTGCTGCTTCCCCATGTCCTAATAGTAAACACAGTCATTGACTTATTTTTTGTTTATGTCGATGTTTCTTCATTAGATCTACTTTAAAAACTATTGACTTAACTTTAATTGGCGCCCTACCTAAATACACCAAACGAAATCCTCAATTCCCAGATAGAATGAGAGTCAGACGCATCATTTCTTTGTTCATTATGTCTCGATAAATAACAGGCCTTGACCTACAGTATGTTTTAAGTTCAAGTTCTAAATAAAAAGTACTAAACCTTATACATGAGTTCTAAAACCTTTATAATCATAACAACCCGTCTAAATTTTAGACCTATCCATCTAGACCAGATCTAGATCTATGCACACAGTTATCATCAACTCTAGAGTGATCTTTACTCCTGGGATTTCCGCCTCAAACCGGACGTACTGGTTCTAGGCTTTCCCGATAGTGCTAAAAACAGTTTGAGCTGATAACTCGCCCAGGACGTACAGTTGAATCAAGCGAATTTCTATTTTTAACCAAAGCCTCTGGGGATCGAAGAAACATGAATCTGAAGCCATAAACTTAAAAATATAAAATATCCATTGTCATTTAAGGCAAATTCTACGCGAAACTATTAAACAGGATGCTGGCAAAATCGGCTGGTGTAGTATCTACATCTACATTTTATAATATGCAATTACAAGTTGTTCTTCGCTTATTAGGCTCAGTTAAACATATGCCTGCATTTTAAGTACCTCTTAATTATAATTATTCTCAAGCGATCAGAACAAGGTTTGTAGACCATCAAGACTAAAAAACGATGAAAATAAGCAAGGAAAGACGGTGGAATGCTCTGTCTTCTACATTGTTTACATGCGGATCAGCGAAGCAAGACCCTGGCTCACGTGGTGTCTATTTTTGTGAAAGAACCTAATTATTCCAGCTCTTTGAGTACAGACGAAACAAGTACGCTATCGGCTTTACGCCTTCCTCGGACAAAAATAACATCGTATTAGACGCTTACATAAATTGGCACACGGCTAACAATTAAAGAAAAGCAATAATATTTTAATATACAAGATAGTAATGATAACAGTAGAGAAAAAAATGTAAAGATAAAGAAGTGGGTGTATGAAGGAAAAAAGTAGGCCTACGTATCTATAGAAAGGACTCTCGAAAAAAGGGGGAAGGGGGAACCAGGGGGGGAGGGCCTGTGGAATCACGAAAATTGTAGCGGAACTGCATATTTGAAGAAATAATGATCACAACTTAAGAATAAAAATAAACGAGACTTAGCTACATTAAAAAAGGAATCCGCTTAACTTGTGAACTATAAATATCTGTAATTAAACGGACTGGTGAAATCGAGAACAGACCTAGATGCTCTTCCTTGTAAGTCTTTGTTTAGAAGGAAGCAAGAATGTATAAAAAATGACGAGCATGGTATCGAAATGTCGCAAAAATATTGCCGTATAAAAAGACCATAGGATAATTAGTTTTCAGGTACTGCCAGATTGGTCCATGACAAAAGGCGTGAGACTGAAAAAATCTAATCGCAGACAAGAGGATAAATTAAATATCGTGAAAAGTACTAAGTCAACCTATTGTGAAGAAAGTACAAGACAGAACCTAGTAGTAATGAAATGGGAGACCAAATCGAGGATATACTACACAAGTTAACCAAGGGGTAAACCATAATGAAGCTACTGATAAACATACGGTGGCAAGAAGTCACTATACAAACTACAAAATAGTGAAAGGCAAAAGAACAAAAAAAAAAGCAAAGACATTTGCAGGGTGCTCTAGAAAAAGTCTAATCCGCTAAACAAACAAAAAAACGATGGATACTCTAAAAGAAAACAAATAATTAAGAAAGAAAGCAACAGATGAGGACTAAAAGCTGGCAGGAGAACTCCACAATTAGCCTAGTAACCCCTCCCTCCCCCCTCTTTATTCTGAAAGTCCTGTCTGCAGATCTTCATCTAGGTTTCTAGATACTTTTATTATCTTTCTACAATGACTTTTCCATCTTTACATTTTTTTCTTTACTGTTATCATTGTCATAAATTTTGTATTGTATAATAATATTATTGCTTTTCTTTTATTCTTAGTCGTGCGCCTTATTATGTAATTGTCTTATGCGTTTTTATTGTATTTTGTCTGATGAAACGGTAAAGCCGATAGATTACCTGCTTCGTCTGTACTCTTAGAACTGGAATATTTACTTTATTAAAAAAAACTTTTCATTTGCTTACCCCTGCTCTGTCTGACGCGGTAATATGACGTTCAACGCCATAAGCTTATCTTACAGTTGACTGCCTCACACAGGCAAAATTATTAATCATCAAATGCAGTTTAGGTCTCATAATTGGTTTGAACGTATCATGGACTTGAAAAAATAAACATTTGAGCATCTTCTTACAACAAATTTTCGGGCTAGTTATATTCTGCATTGTTAGTTGCATTTCGTTTAACGACTGACTTCAATGAAAATCTTATCTGTAAAACGAGCGAAGTTTTTTTCTACATTGATTTAAGTAGAAACACCCATAGGGCACGCGCATCGGGGGTTTATCGATGTTAATTTCGGTTTTGAATAAAATGGTCACAAAACAAAACTGCGGCGATCCGTAACGAATAACATGACTTGGTATATTGAGACGCGCTGGGTGATGGTAGGATCAGCATGTTTTCCTATTTATGAGAGTTATTATATAAGAACATAAGACTAGAGTCTGTTTTAACGCAAGTCATTAGTTAATGAGGAAAGGCATACTGCAATGTGGAACACCACTGTCATTTCACATTTCAAACATCAAGTACGTAAAGTGGAGAAAGTGATAATAGAAGTTGGTGTGTGTGGGGTGGGTGGGGAGAAGAGGGGTCAGTGAGGTAGACTGAGAAGTGAGCAGTTCAAGGTGGGTGGGGTGGAAACCTAAAAAATAGCCAACGGAAAAATACTGCGAAACGGAATACAAGAAAACTTGTATAAGGAAAGAGGCAGTCACAATGAGTCATGAAGACAAACGTATACACAATACAAAAAATGTGAGTCGCGAGACCTGAAAATTCGAAACGCATGACGCTATTCGATACGAAGACTAAGCTACCGAGGCGGCGGCGGGTGTCTGGTTTAAGTGAGCTATTTCGGTATTAGAATCCAATCTCTGCGGAACTACCACAAGCAATGGTATTCAAAGATCTGAAAAAAAGGTCTTGTATCCGCATGTGAAGTGATATTAATGGTAATGAGGCGTCTGTGATAGGAATTACATTTCCATATCATGGGATTAAGAACGTCAATATGTCTATCACTGTCTCATCTTTGACGTCAAGGAGCGCTTTTTGGAGATTTGACCTCTCAAAATCAGGTAGTACGAGAAGTAAAAGGAAGATGACGCCAAGCAAAAGAATTAATTTTTGCAACCTCAAAGTGCTTGATTTGAATCCTTGGTGTACTTACAAAAGCTTTAGTATTTTGCATCCAATTATAATTCTTTATGAACTGAACTTTTATTAAAACAAAAAATCATATGAGCTATAAAAAAATTGTGTGCAGTTCTGAGTTTTGTGAGAGGATTAAGACTTTGTTTAAGTCTTCCATACGTAAAATAGTACTACTGAATCGCAACCTTTGCTTCTGAAATTACTAGCCGAAAAGTTTTATTTGAATATCTTTATGACTATTTTAGAGAAAATATTTTCAAAGATATAATGGTAAGAATCTGCAGTTATGAGGAAAATGCTAACTATAATTTTATAATGTCCTTCATACAAATGCAAGGAAAGCAGGCTGCATTCCATTCATTTTAAAATTGAAGAGTCTTTTGTTGTTAAACTTCACAGAATAAACATAAAAGTATCTGTCTCTCCTTAGACAAGGCAACGCCCGTACAGAACAACACAACAAAAGCCACCAGGCAGCTGGACCAATAAAAGGGGGGGGGCAGTTTTTAAAAGCATCTCTTCTCTCTTTCAGAAAGATCTGGCTCTAATGTAAATACTGACTGTTGTCACCGAAGCTTCAAGTCGGACAAGAGAGTGCGTTCATAGAAGAAAAATGCGGCAGATATCAGAGAACATGGCAAAGTCTTTTGAGTCCTCGTACTTGCCTGCTGGGGGAGGGGGGGGGTGGGGGCATAGAATGAAAACCCTCATTGATCTCGGTTGTTAAACCCTCGAGGAGAACATGGAGGAAAATACATCATGCTTAGTTACATCATCGTAGTCCATTTTAGTAGTGAGATATTAGTGAAGATATTCTCCTTTTGGGAGGGGTCTCGTGTCTCCAAATGTAAAAAATAAAGTGTCTTGTCTCCAAACACTCCAAACAAAAGGTGTTATACATTTAAAGAAAAAAATATGGATTATAGTCTTCCACCGCCGAAGGTAGTCTCAAGACTTTACATATTTCCCCCAGCAGGCCAATACACACCAAAGCAAATTCAACTCATATTTCAGAGCATTACAGCACGGCTAACTGTTAGGCGCTCAAATACTAACATTCTACAAATTTCAAGCACTGCATATAGCCAGTTGCCCATTTTACAGGTGGGTGGACTGAGGAAGGTGTGGATAAATTGCTTCCCTAAGGCATTTACAACATGTGTCGTGGTTGGGAATCGAACCCGCGACCGCCGGATCACAAGTCCGACGCGCTAACCACTGAGCCACTCTGCTCCACAAACAGGGATGAAGAACAAACTGTTCATGTTTTATTATTCTGGGATACATAGTATGATCAGGTGGAAAGTCTAATACTTTGAAAATTAAAGAAATATAACTGACAAAGATGCTTTCCAGAGCAGCAGACCTAAAAAAGCCACAAATATGCTATTGATTGACACTAAAAAATAATACTTAAAAACAGAATTACACTACATGCATAATATTGGGTGATAATGAAAGGTATTGAAAACCATTGAAGGTAGGAATAGGTTCGTTGGAAGAAAACACAGAACCTCACCAGAAAAGATTTAACCAATTATAGATGTAGGTTTTTAACTCAGCAATTTGCCATAAACCCAAGCAGAAAAAGACAAATAAGCTTTTAGCTGCAAACGGAAATAGTTAATAGTTTTGTTCTATTTCTGGGAGATCTGATGGTACACAAAGACCAGTGAGACATAAAATATCTTTTTTTTGCTGTTATATTGAGTGGCGAGGGGAAAGGAATCAGGAAAGCATGATAGTTTTAGATTATCCAATCATGAAAATCCGTTAGAGATATTTTATCCCCCCCCTCCCCCACCACCGTCTTTCCATTCCAGGACCTGACAATAAATTCTTCTTAACCTCATTCTCCTCAACACATCTTGTAGTGCCCACGTATCACTTTCCTTTAACCCCTCTCCGCCTCCTCCCCTATCTTTACGGCACTTCTACATAGAGACTCCTCAATCTTACCAAGTTGTCCAGACAAAAACTCTGATGTTTGTTTTAAATCGGATCAGTTGATCAAACAAGAATAATTTTCAAATAACGAGACAGAACAGTCGAGCGAGAAGTCCTGGGATAATATTGAGAATGCCGCAGACTAGACATCACGTAGTTCACGTTGTCTATGTTTACATATGGTGTAGACGCCCTAACAAGATGGCTAACAGTATCCTGTCGATATTTTGTTGTGATTTTCTTCCATCTAAACAATTTCCTTTGCATTGATAGAGTAAAGTAATATATTGATATTATATCTGGTGCAAAATTTTAAAACGAATTGTACAATTGATTATTCTACCTATCAACATAAAGCTGACATTTATATTCATTTTCCTAATCTGTGGCGCTAAGCGAAAAAGCAGCCTTAAAATGCAATAATCGTCTCCCACTTACTATATATTTATAGGCAAAGAGTTGTTAGGGAAGAGTTCAAGCCGGATCTTACTAATGATAGGAAGTTGGTTATGAAACCGTCTAGATTGCAAACAGTTTAAGTTGTTATAATCAACGAGGCGTAAAAAATGATCTTATGAAATCAACGGCTAGCTTGGATGTATTGCGCAATTCTTTGGTGTCGCCATCACACTTTTGGGCCTTAGATGACACTTGTTTTAACTCTAAGATAGCGCCACACAAAAAATTTATCTAGTATAAGCACCAAAATGTACAACTGCTTTGTCAAAGTCTAACACTTTGTTTTTTTGTGAACAGACACTAGTACTATGAAGAGTATTTTCATTGTTCGGCAACACTCCCGAAGTCTTCATGTTCTAAAGAAAAAGTGACGACATTCATTACTTTTTCCGTGTTAAATTGAATTTCACAAACTTCAAAATATTTTACCTGGGAATATAAAGTCTTTCTTATTTAAATTTTATAAAGTTTACATATTTTTCTGTTTGTTCTCCTTAAAGCTATGTGTATAAAAATAACATTAATTTGTGTATCAAAATAAATTGGTTTCCCCAATAAGGTAAGTGTTTCAAACCATTTCTAGCATGTTTAGCATGTTTGCCATACATATAAAAAATAATGGATATGAGCAAGCAAACAGACGTTCCTATCGAGATGTGGAGTCTGCGCATTTCAGACCAACGGAGCTCATGTTAGACCAACTTACACTACTCATGTCAGACCAACACTTTTCATGTCAGACCAACTTACACTACTCATGTCAGACCAACTTACACTACTTATGTCAGACCAACTTACACTTTTCATGTCAGACCAATACTTTTCATGTCAGACCAACTTACACTACTCATGTCAGACCAACACTACTCATGTCAGACCAACACTTTTCATGTCAGACCAACACTACTCATGTCAGACCAACTTCCAATACTCATGTCAGACCAACTTACACTACTCATGTCAGACCAACACTACTCATGTCAAACCAACACTGCTCATGACAAAAACACTACTCATTTCAGACCAACACTACTTATTTCAGATCAACACTACTCAAGTCAGACCAACACTACTTATTTCAGACCAACACTACTTATTCCAGACCAACACTACTTATTTCAGACCAACACTACTCATGTCAGACCAACACTACTCATGACAAAAACACTACTCATTTCAGACCAACACTACTTATTCCAGATCAACACTACTCATGTCAGACCAACACTGCTCATGTCAGACCAACACTGCTCATCGAAGGTGCTACGTACTACTACGTACACTCCTTTTTTTTCCTTATTGGAATGTATAACTAATATTTTCTTTCTAGAACAAACTGATAAGACAGAGTTATAATCTAAAGGTAAAGCCATGCGCACTGTCCTCAGTTTGTGGCATAAAACAATGATAGTGTATGGCGATAGTGTTTCATATCACCACTATATAACAGCTTCTAACTGTGCTTATGCATAGCCTTTAAAACTTGGAAAAACATCTTTGATTTTGAAGAAGCAGTTCATCACCTTTGCTGATTGTCTCTCTTTATATTTACAGCTCTTCGGCAGAGTTTTCAGATGATTTTATGAGAAAAGACTAGGCCAGCTATATTTTTGGGCGACTCGAAGAATCAGCAAAGCAGCTAATGGGTTAAAAAGAGATTGACGCAGTTCAAAAAGAATCACTAGGGCTAGAATGAAAGAAACCGAGCAAGGTTTCAGAAAGGAAGATATTAGAGAGAAATAGACAAACAGACTGAGTGACTGCCATGGTGACAGGCTCATACAGAAAGAGAGATGATGCTCAAACTCACCTTGAGACTATAGACAAAAAATATAGCTGTCCTAGCTACGCAACCGTCTCTATCGTCAGATTAAGAGCAGATTTCGTCCCTTTAACCAAAGAGGTTGGATAGAAAGAGAGCCAAGACACGCTGAATACGCGTATATGCATGGCTGCATGGCACTAGAAATAGAGCCGGTAAATTGAAAAGATAATAGTGGCAAGTACAAACACACATACTACTACAGCCTACACTAAATCACTAGGTGTATGCTTTGTTTACCGGCTCTATTCGCATACGCTTTTGTTAGCACTGTTGTCACAGAGTGTTAGGCTCAGTTCTCCCTCTTGCTCACAATTCAATTCTCTTTGCTTTAACAGAGAGATGAATACAATTCAAAGATTTAGAGATTACGGAGGTTAAAAACACTGAATCAAAACACACACACAAACACTAGATTTGCAAATGGTTTAACTTAACAATAACCAAAGGAATCAAAGAAATCAAGCAAGGTTTGAGAAAGGCACCAAGGTTGGCGCGCAGACAAACAGTTTTAATGAAGTGTCTAAGACAACTTACTAACCTTTGAGTGAGGACATGTTATTCATTTCTACTAACAGTGCTTACGTGACTTCGGTAAGCAAGAGTCCTAAAGCTCCTGCACCTCCCGCTGTCAAGTCACACTGAACAGTCTGTCCTTCTTCCTAGCCGGTGGGGCCGGAACCAGATGAACACCGGAAGGTCATTATAAACACCAGAAGAGGCCCAGTGGGGCTGAGGGGCACTTTTCTGACCAAAGCTGTTTGGGAAAGTGTTGACCGAAACGGCAAATTTTTTGTTTGGTTTGTTGTTTTTTCTTGATTTTTTTTTTTGCGCAAAAAGCATAAGATAACATAGAAGGTAAAGCTGTACATATTAGCATGCTGCTGGTGTCTATTTAATCACTACACATCCGTCGAAGATATTATATGAAAATACCAACCAATAAAGCAAGGGATAATACCCTTTTTGACAAGTGCGGAAATAGCCCAAAGGAAAGATCAATCACAACTATATCAACAGTCCTAAATAGACCTCTATTCCGGTCTACTACTTGGTATAAAAGGTCACCTAGATTTCCATTGCACAAGATAGACACCAATAAAAAATTCCCATACGGGATCTGAGGAGGAGCCGAGGCGTCTCTGTCGAAAACTGAAATGTGAAAGATTCGAAGTCAACTTAGTTAATTATTAAATTGATGAAGTTTGACAAAAGATTTTTTAGAAGCTGTGAAGTATTTAAAATCTCAAAGATTGTTCTAGGCTGCTTATATGAACCGAAAAAGCTATGGAGTATTTTAGCTCACTCTCCTATATACTGCCCATTGCTACTTTTGCCTGCTCTAGGCTGCTTTAAGCTGCTCTAGGCTGCTTAATCAGACACAAAGAGCCTGTGGGTTTTTGTACTGCTCCTTTCCATATATTGCTCTAGGTGGATGACATTAGGCAAACACAAAAGCTGTGAAGTACAAGGCAATCTTTAGGTAAACTATGTCGTACTCGATCAGTGCCGTTTTAAACTAGTACTAATTCTTTCATGGTAAAGCTTTTATCACACGGTTATCAATGCTTCTGCTCAATCGGTGCAGTCCATGTTTTACAAAGAGGTCTACCAGAAAAAGGGTGTGGAGCAGAATGGAGCTTTGGTTACCACAGCAGGGTACGCATTTTGACGCTATCCGTCAGTCAATGTTTTGATCTCAAGATGCAGAAAGCAGTGTATTTACTTTTTCCTTAGCCCACCGGGTTCCACACAATGTTTTGAATTCGCGAATGCTAATACTAAGAGTCTTACAGGTAGATATACTGAAATGCTCACAGGTGGGATTTTTCCGGTTGCACAATAAAGTTTTTGTCTCTTTTACAACTGTTGTACACACAGGCTATTTTTTACCCGCATCCAAATACATTCCAGAGTTGAAAGCATTGGAAAAGGATCATGTCTTTAGATATTGTGAGTCTTAAAAAAAGCATCTCCGTTACAAAACAATTCTATCTGAGGATGCTGAAAGTTTGAATAAAAATCATAAAATTCATATTACTCAATACTTTTCCTATGAGCTGGAGGAGAGCGAAGGTTCAAAGGGTAGACGCTTATACCTTCTCACCGATTTTCGTATCGAGAACTGGATAACGGGTTTTCCCGAAAATTGGTTTAAAAACCGCAGTTTAAAATGAAACAATAAGTCCACTCTCTTTATTTATTTAAAATTAGTAACTACCTTGATATCGTTTGGTCGCGAGTCTTCATTTTTTTTATCTTCATATTTGAAAATATGTTTCCTTAAAAGGCTGATATTAAATTGTAAAAGATAAACTGATTTTTTCTTAAGCAGCATGTCATAAAATATATGCGAAAGGGGCCTAGACATGTATATGGACGGGCTCTGGAAAGAAAAAAAAGATGGACAAAGAGACGGGCAGAAAAAAAAACAGGCTGGCAGTGAAACTGACAGATACAAAAAAGGTAGTTCTAAATCTGGACATTAAAACAGATAGAAATGAAGATAATTAAGAGCGAATTAAGAGAACTGGAGGAGCATTGCAAAGGAAACAGAGAAGGTTCAAAGTGAGAAAATAAAAGATAGAAGCAAGGAGAGGTATACATTCAAAGGACATGATAGATACGAGACGACTGGTAACCGAAAAAAAAGGAAACAGAAAAGGTCAAATTAAATAAAAACAATTGCCCAACAGATATTCTGCCAACAGACGAGAAAGTGTGTGTGTGTGAGGGAGGGGGGCGGCAGCTACGTATAAGCTAGTGTTGGTTATTTTATATTGAAAAAACTAGGGTCCGCCTTTTTTGCATAATTTTTCTTAGTGATATGCATTATCAGTACCGAATAGTAAAAAGCAGCATATCAGTGTAGCACTCAGTAGTCTCTTTTCCGTTCATTTCAAGCTAATCTCTGCGGAAATTTGACCGCCTACATCGATATATTATAGAAATTCTTTGCTTGAAACAGTGCAATTATTCGCCCTAAAAAGGTTTCTATCTAGGGTAAATGTCACGAAATACATCTAGATTTCAGCATAGCCAGTTCAATACTGTTTCCTCAGATTCCCTTATTATCATCCACTGGCGCCCCCTAGGCTGTATCCTATCACTTGTTTTGTATATACACTAACCACTGCAGATATCGGTATCCCAAGACTAAACTTTGCTGATGATTCTGCAAGTCAAGGTCTCTTATCAGACTCAGAAGATCATTACCTCTTATAGATACATCGGTTTTAATTATTAAACGTAGAAAACAGCAAAGGAAATAGTTATTTACTTCGGAACAGAGGGAATTACCTTGACTCCTCTTAGCATCAATCATAAAATAGAAAGTACTGCTCAGTCTTAAAAGTTGGGTAGGTTATTTTCTACACACTGATGAAATTTGCAGAGAGTCTACCAAAGGCTATGTTTCCTACGCAATCTACCTAATTGTCAACTCTAATATCTGTTTTGTTTGGGTTGAGGTTTTTTTTTGTTTGCTTTTGTTTTACAAGGCACCCACCCAAAGTGTAATCACCTTTGGTATAGAGTGTTAGGCTTTGTCTATAATGTTGAAAGACAAAGCCAGAATAATCTGTTTGATGATAAAACTGAAAAGCCTTTTTTTTCCTTTGTCGTTTTTTTTTTTAAAAAAAGAGCATTTTTATATAGCGCTTATCCACTAATGTGCTCTAAGCGCTTTACATGGGTTTCCCGACAGGCCATTCCCAACCAAAGTACCTTCTGAACCCACAGAGGAGCAGCAAGTTAAGCGCATCACTCTAGCATTCTGACAAGATCTTTCACTGCCTATAGTCGGGTACTAGTTTAACGCATGAGTGAGGCGAAGAAATGTGTGTGAATAGCCTTTCTCAAGGACTAAACGTCGACCTGCCAAAAGCAGGACTCGAATCCCGGACCTCTCGATCCGAAAGCCGAGCGTCTACCACTACACCACGATGTTTTTAGGACTCCTTTTATAATCAATTTTAAAGTTAATTTATTTTCAAAACAGCAACCATGTTCTAATTTTGAAGCACTGTCGGTTTTTTTATCCTGATGTACCGCGAGCCAGATCGATCCTGTTAGTTTGCAAGTGTTATCTTACTAACGTTAGCTTATTTTTGCGGTTGTACACGGTGTATATTAAAAAATAAAACCTCATTATCTTCTCTTTGCCACGAGCCATCTCTTTCAACAAAATTACATGACTCGAATTCCCCTGAATAAGCTGTATCGCTGGCAGATTCTTGCGTGGTATTGTAATCATTAGATCAGAAGTTAGATTTCCCGATCTCTTGTCTGCTCGGCCCAGGTATGTGCGGACGATTAGCAAAAAAATGGTTAAATGATAGTTTGAAATCCCAGGCTTATTAGCTTACATGACGCGGAAACATCATAGCAGCGGGATGCAAAACCCAGTGAGCGCTCGCACACAACTCATCCCTCAGTTCACATAGACTTTTGAGTGAGCTTTGAAAACATCCCGCCTGGCCAAAATTGTCAAATGTGTAAACGTAAAAATTAGATACTAAGTTATCATCTCTCAAAAATATCGCAAAGTATTTGGTAATTTTCTGGTTTTTCTTCACTATTTTAAATGTAGATTTGGAATACATAATAAGAATTAGAGTTTGTTGTAAATATATGTCTTAAAAAATACCCCTGCCCGCTTGTTGTTCACCCTTCAATTCTTCAAGCTTTGATCCGCGTTCCGTGTTTCCCGACAGGGAACACGTCCTCTGTCACCGGGCCAGATGATTTCTCAACTGTCTTTTTCATTCCAAAGAGTTCATCGTCGTTTCTGGAAGTTTAGTTTTTAGCTAAAAGCTTATATGAGTCGGGGTTTGTGCTGACTGGTTCTAGGTTGCGCTTTACGTGGGTTTCACACGCCCTATAGAACCTAAGGTTTAGTTGTCTTTCACACGACCTATAGAGACCCAAGGTTTAGTTGTCTTTCACACGCCCTATAGAACCCAAGGTTTAGTTGTCTCTTTCACACGCCCTGTAGAACCCAAGGTTTAGTTGTCTTTCACACACCCTGTAGAACCCAAGGTTTAGTTGTCTTTCACATGCACTGTAGAACCCAAGGTTTAGTTGTCTTTCACACGCCGTATAGAACCCAACGTTAAGTTGTCTTTCACACGCCCTGTAGAACCCAAGGTTCAGTTGTCTTTCACACGCCCAAAAAAAACCCAAGGTTAAGTTGTATTTCACAAGCCCTACAGAACCCAAGGTTTAGTTGTCTTTCACAAGCCCTATAGAACCCAAGGTTTAATTGTCTTCCACACGCCCAAGAGAACCCAAGGTTTAGTTGTCTTTCATTAACATGAACCAAGAGCAGTTCACTGCGGACAACACGGCGCTATGCAATTTAAAATGTCACTAACCACTATTATCACTTACACACATATCGACCACGGCCAAGGTTTGTACGTGTATTGGAAAGAGATCTGCGATATAGATCTATATTTGTTGTAGTTTATTGAATAAGAGAGAACATGCTGAGATCAAGGAAGCACCTTTTAAGACATTTAGGTGTGTTCAATGCGCGCGTTATGTTTTAGCTGTATTAGACAACCCTAGCTCGTAACCAAGTGGTTGTCAGTCAGTCATTGTAGTTACAAGGTAGTGGAAGTGTCAATAAATTTGCACAGCGACAAAGTTTATACCAGTAACTGTCTAGACATTTTAATCTTATTATTGAGTCAAGAAAAACCACTATCACTGCAAATACTTGAATCCCGCTGGTAATTATTTGGACATATCTTACGGAGACACAGAGACATTCCCGCTAACAAAGCAACTCGTGCATATTTCATTCAATGTGGCAAAAACCACAGGGGAAGACCAAGAACAACACTTCCAACAGTCCTCAACAGAGACCTCGCACTGATTGACCATGAAATCAGACTCCATTCATCTGATGAGCTGGATAAGATCACTGCACTCGCACAAGATCGAAGGCAGTGACATGAAAAGACGGTAAAGATAGAGAGAGCTGCCGAAGCGTCGCAGACACAGAACTGGGATGCGCCACGGCACTAAGTTATTGAGTCTCTATTCTCTTCTTTACTAAATAAGTACAAAGTAGCACTGTTGTAAAACATTGGCGTCAAAGAGAATCTTTAATTTTGAGTTTATTTGCACATAGGTGTTGGTGTGAAACAAATTTTAAAGGAAAACATTTTAAAAGGTTCAAATAAAAAAACTTTTTCTTTGGTAAATTCCTACATTTTCATCTCATTATTAAGATCCAAGCCCTAGCTCCACACGACCGGCTCTGTGGCCGAGCGGTAAAGACACTCGCTCAGAGATCGGAAGGTACGGGTTCGATCCCGGGCCGAGTCAAACCAAAGACTTTAAAATTGGTATTAGTAGCTGATCCGCCTGGTGTCTGGCATTATGGATTTAGTGCTAAGTCTGGTCGGTCCGGTGTCAGGATAATGTGACTGGGTGTGGTGTATGCAGCGTTCCGTACATCACAGTGTGGCAGGAGGCTTTCAATTGTCCCAAGCGCCGTCTCTAATATAACGTTGTAGTTGAAAAGAGACGTTAAAATTCAAACAACCAACCAACCTAGCTCCACATGATTGAAGTTAGAATAGAAGATCCTGATTGCAGTTTTTTGTGTGTCGATCCGAGGCTACGTCGGATGTGGAGCTCATTGCTGTTAGCACCAGGTTGGTTCTCCTACGGGACGAGGCACAATGGTTAGGAAGATGTTTGTCTTCCAGTGTCTCAGCGTATTCATCAATCACATTTATCCGTATGGTACTGTTGTAGACAGGCTATACCACGGAAGATGTCAATAAAATGTTGCATTTGTCTTGTATTGATCTAGTTTTATCGAATAGGACAAGGTATACCTCAAAATCAGCAAAGAAGTTGGGCTGAAAATGCACAAAGGAAAAACCAAATACATGATGAACTTCGAGACCACAAAGAAAGTCCAAATCGAAAACGGAGAAATCGTTAAGTACAAAGTTACAAGTACCTAGGACAAACAACTTCCCTCAAGGACACCAGCAAAGAAGAAGTTGCCCACCGAATCAGAGCAGGATGGAGCTGTTTCGGGAAAAAACCGAGAAATTTTCATGGACGACAAAATGCCGCTCTCGCTTAAAAGACAAGTTTTAGATCAATGTGTGATCTCAACAATGTCATATGGGTCAAACATGGTCCCTCACCAAAGCGTTAATACAAAAATTAAGAACAGCACAACGAGCGATGGAGAGAAAAATGTTAGGCATCAAACCAAAAGATCGAGTACCACGCCGAGAAATTCGAGCGCGCACCAAAGTGGTCGATATTGTAAAATATGTTGTAAGACAAAAATGGAAATGGGCTGGCCACGTAACGAGACTTCAAGACAACCGCTGGACCCAAAGATTCACCGAATGGCAACCACGGAACGGGAAAAGATCACGCGGAAGACAGATACAAAGATGGCGAGATGATATCGCACAGTGAAAAGGAACCACCAGGGTACGAGATGCCAGACAGCGAGAACGATGGCAGGACAGTGCGGAGGGCTACATCTTGCAGTGGATGAACAGAGCCTCGAAGGATTGAAGGTAGGTTTGTTGGATCGTGGGATACCTCAAAACATCTCATGATGACAAGCCCTCCTTACCATAAAAATAACCAGTATAAGAATTAGGATATGCATGAGTCGTGTATTGGGTTAGTAGTATTACTTTGGTACCGAGATATTTTCTTACTTGTACTTCAGTGACCTTGTTGTTTCCTTATTTGTGCTTCGTTAACCTAGATATGTCCTTACTTGTACTTCAGTAACTTAGATATCTCCCCACTTGTACTTCATAAAACTAGATATCTCCTTACTTGTGCTTTTCCCTAAACTTCGGTAACCTAGATATCTGCTTACTTGTACTTCGGTAACCTTGATGTCTCCTTACTTGTACTTCGGTAACCTTGATATCTCCTTACCTGTACTTCAGAAAACAAGAAATGTTTTTACTTGCAGTGCGGTAATCTAGATATCTCTTTAACTTGTACCTCAGTAACATAGATATCTCCTTGCAGTCCAGAATTTCTCTACAGCTCATGTGTTTCAAACATGACATGAGAATCGTGACACTTTTTTAAATACCACTCAACTTGTGTTCGTAGATTAGGTGGATAAGCCGCATCGGAATAGAGGTGGAGGTGGCCTAGGGTCAGAAAATATAGTCACAGGCTCACCTGTTGACCTAACTCTTGCGTTGACCTCCTTGGCATTTACCATGCCTGATGCATTAAATTCAGGATGTCGTCATCTATTTAAACTAAATTGAAGGATTTATCGGTTGATCTCCTAAACTGGCCAATAGCGTGAAAAGGGGGGCTGGGACAATAAAAAAAAGCCTCAATTTTTAGAACTTTTATGAAAATAAAATATTTCAGTGTTTCAGTTAGTTGGATAAACAGGCCTATAGAAGCATTTACCTGCGGGACAGAGAGAATTCAGGTAGATACCTTAGCATTGAGGTGGAAAATCTGAGATAGACAGACAGTAAGAATGTCACTTGGACGGTCGCGCACATAAGGAGACTCCATGTTATAGAAAAATTGATAGATTCAACTTCAAATAATGAAAAAATTTTGCCTTACTCGTCTCTCTGATGAAATGAATAAATCTTCTTTTTATAATCTTTATGAAGACGTGACTCCTAACCCAATATGCAGATCAGTTTGACTTTTATACAGCCAGTGTCGCCCTTTCCTGTCCCTCATCTATGCCTCCACAATACACCCCCATCACATCTTTGTCTACGTGTTCCCCGCACAAAAGATTATAATAATATCGTGCGCTGCCAGCTGGGCGCGTGCCACAGGCCAGGGCTAAGCGGATCCAATACGATGGCCTGGAATTAAAGCTCCTCCTCAAGCCCGCCATTGTTTGTGGGGACAAAAAAAAAAGACCTGACCTGGGACTTCTGACCAGCCACCTGACAGACCCAGGCCGACATGAGTTATCAGAAAACTGGTCGCATCTCAAACCTCAGAATCCCCCCCCCCTCTCCGCCCCCGCCCCCACACACCTTATCACACACACCTACACACACACACACAACCATGTCATCTTGTCTTTAATTAAAAACTATTTGTCCTTTTGTTATAGTTCACTCGAATCCTAACAATTTCGCTTTGCGTTATTTGCGAGGTGATGTGCCAGGCGGATTGTTCTCTCCATTCTTTTCACCTCTTTTCAAGTAGGGCCGTTTTTATTTATTTATATATTTTATTATTTTTAATTTTATTTTATCCACTACATCAATCCCTTTTAGAAAATTTGGCTTCGTTACTCAATGTAACTGTGTCGCCACAGAGCAGCGCCACTAAAATGCCTCAGCAGACCAGCACATTTGAAGGCCACTTTAAACCCATATGCAGGGTGTTGCAAGCGCATATCACAAGTTCAAAAATTGCCTGTAGCTGGGTACCCATTTTAAAGGTGGGTGGACTGGAGAAAGTTGGGGTGAATTGCTTTCCCAAGGCAAATTTAACATGGCATGGTCGGGAGTCGAACCCACGCCCTCCAGATCTCGAGTCTGACGCGCTAAACACTTTGCCACGCTGTTAACACTTTCTATCTGTCAGTCGTCCATGATGGTAAACACAACCAACCCGGCCATCTCATGAGGGCAGCGGCCCGAAACTAATAACTCATGGCAAGGCACAGAATTTAGGTAAACATGACAATTATTTATCTATCTATTTATCACCATTCTATCGGTCTAATTTTCTTCTTATATTAATAATCTTGTAATAGTGCACAAAAAATATTGAATATTCTTAAATATTTTTCTTCATTAAAATATTTGTTGCACTGCTTAATTACATAATAACCAAAATCGCTATACAATGAAACATCTTCTTCATTGATATCAATTGGAGAGCAGCCAATTCTGTCCCACTTCTCCCCATTCCGTCCCACTTCTCCCCATTCCGTCCCACTTCTCCTCATTCTGTCCCATTTCACCTGCCTCTGTCCCATTTCACCCCAAAGTGAGGGGCTGTCCAAATAGTTGCTTAATTCTTTTATTTTATTTTAAAAGGTTAAATTTCATCAGGATAATACCCCCAGGTTCAAATACTTAGACTTTTTATGCTAAATATGTCCAGCTTATGTTAATAAACTTTAATTTATGAAAAAAAAAACATTAAGATGCTGTGTTTTTGTCCCAGTTCTCCCCGTTCTCCCCCTTACTGGTTGACAGACCTGACATCATAGTCGGTTCAGAGAGCTAGTGGTTTATTTAGCACAATATTCCTCGCCGTTCCTTCTATCATCCACGGTGTGTATATAATATAAAACTTTTAATACCAGATTCAATAGTTGTATATAATATACTTAGAACATCGAGGCAGTTATTCTATATGATTTCAATTGTCGCAGTATCACAAATACATGTAGAAAAAATGGTGTAGGGTGATATTGGAAATATTTGTTTCTTATTTTAGCCCGTGCTAAAAAAATTCATAATGTGAAAAACAGCGTTATCAGCCTCGAAGCAGAAAAAAAGAATATGATGATCAGTAGTCGCAATGGTTGCCCTCCACCTTAAACATGGAAGAAAAAAAGAAAGATGTAGATAGAGGAGGAGAAAAAATTTTACTTCTTGAACAAATTAAGAAAAACAGAAGCTTTGAACTGGTACCAATTAAAAGGGTGGTAATAATAGCAGAGTCTCGAATACGAACTGTTTAAAGTGTAAACTAAGGTGAGTTCAAAATCGCATTATATGTACCTGTTCTTTATCACTAGATTTTACGGAGATGTTTATTGCGGTCCTTTCTTTTTCATGTCCTTTTCTTTCTGTCGCTCCTAAAGTGAATTCATTTTAGAGCTGGGGGTGGAAGTAGCACAGGAAGCCTCTCTGAGAAATAAATGAAATAAGAAGGATGAGAAAGAGAGGGAGAGACAGAGACAGACACACAGACAGACAGACACAGAGAAGTAAACGAGACAGAGAGATAACTAGGCAGAGTAAGAAAGTTTAAATCCGATGAGAGGGCTTTCACATTTCGCTGCAAGATGAAGAGAGAGGGAAAGACAAGAGCGGTAAGGATAGAAAGAAAAAGATTGACACATAGAAA
>BMAT01011266.1:303487-315407 GCA_019649035.1 Elysia marginata
TCTTAGGACTTTGTATGATTGTCGCACAAATGTTATTTTTATGTTCAGTAAAGAAACATTTTTTTTGTTCGACCCTCGAAGTTGAATCGATACTGTATTTCTGGTTTACGGTCATTGAATTCTGATCCCTTCTGAACATCATTTCGTTCTTTCCATTTTTTTTTTTTTTGCGGAATTCGGCTAAGAGAATTTTATTTGATTCTTCTAAAAGAAACTCAGTCTAGTGGACAGTGAATTTGAATTAACCAACTAAGAACTGCACTTTCTGTTTCTCTGAATTGATTTGAAAGTTTTCGAGGGGTGAACTTCGTAAGTGGCGTACTAGAATTTCATCTGGAACTTTGTAATGTTTTTCTTTTATATTTTTAATCCTCCGATTGTTATGACAGTCTTTTTGTTGATTGGAAAACCGGTGAATTTCATAGCAGATACGTTGATTTATTGGGTTGTTCACTGCTGGTTGACTTGATTATCTGATTGATTTAATGATCGATCGATGCGTTGGTTTGTTGGTTGTTGGTTCGATGGTTGGTTGGTAGTTGTTTGTGCATAATAAAGATGTTTATTTCCTCAAATGAAATAAAAACTCACCAATCAATTAAGGAGCGTTTCCAAACGTGCTGGAACACTGATCTCACACACACAAAAAAATTTTAACACTCATAAAACTGCAAGCACAATCGATCTTGTTCAAGCGTAGAGTTTCGAGTCTAAGATTCTTCTTGTAATGTTTGGGGGTAGCGGTCTATGTACCGTCGAGCTCTGCCTAGTTCATGTTATGTTGCTTGACTATTTCGTTTGCTAATGGATCAGGACGGGCCATGTTCTGCTGGTCTGGACAAGAAACGGACATTTTGGCCCGCAGTCTGAGGAGAAACCGGAGATGTAATGGACGGGAGAGGCGGTCTAGTGGACATGTTTTCAGATTCTCACTCAACAACACCCAGTGCAAGTGATATGCTGCTGATGGCTTTCACCTAGTTTTTCAATGAAGAGGCTGTGGTGACTGAGAAATGATCGGAAACTCTGGTCTGTGGTCATGTAGAGACCATTGTGTATTCAGCAAGATTGGTGAGGAGGCCGTTCGCGATCATAAAAGCCCTTCTCAAATCCGCCAATGAGGTTATGGTAAAATGTAGAGGAGTTTTTAAGATCATTAATAGTTATGTTCTGATTGATCCTTAAAAAATGATGTAGAGGTAGTAACGAACAGACCTCCCAAACACTAAAACATTTTAGACTTAGTTTTACTTCCTCTATCGATGTTGAGAGTAGCTGAGTAACGAAGTGAAGTCTTTGAATTCTTCTTTACAAGGTTTAACAGCATGCGACTGGCGCAAAATTATGAAAAAAAGTAGAGCTTTTGTTTACTGAGCGATGAAGATTTCTTAACTGTCGCTTGAGGCTTTATGCTGAGGTCATGGTTACTGCAAATTATTGTTTGTAACAAGATCTTTTCCGCGGCTATTTTTACAGTAAGCCAGCATGGGGGGGTTAACTTAAACTTTCTCCAGAATGTTCCTTCTTTTTTTTTCTTTATAAGACATGGCATAAACACCTTATTGCCAGATGGTTTATCCTCTATCTAATATTCAAAGGAACTCCAAATATTTCATGAGATTAAGAAATAGATATGGCCCTGAGAACAGTTTGTACCTATTAAACTTGTTTCCCACGTGTGCCTGATTTAGCGAAGCAAATAACAGAAATTCGTTTCAAAAGATTGAGTTTAGAGCTAAACTTAAAATTATCAGATCAGGATGAAATGTGTGGTTGTGTTATGCTGTTCCTGGGCTGGTCTTTACGCATTTTGTTTTGTACGCCTGCTTTTTATGATGATGGCGTTTTTGTTCCTTCTTGTATGCTTTTTTCTTCATTTTTTTTATCAAAGGGTGGTTTGGTCGGTATATCAAGTGTTGACTCTAGAATCTTGGCGGTAGTCTTGTTCCTTGGTAACTCCAGTTTTTAAGTGTAATTTAAGATTTTATTAAAGTCTAATTGACCCCTTAAGCCATGTGTTGGGTCTCAAACTTAGGTTCAAATTATTTCCTGCTCCATAAAAATTGATCTCGGCTTGACATGCCTTTAAACTCCGTCACATGCAGACAGGTTAAGACTTAATCATTCTAAAAATATAATGTAACTTACCCTTCCTCGGGTTGAGGCAGTTGTACTTGTACAGAAGTCTTTACTCCTTCCATAGAAATGAAAATGGTGTTTCGTTTACTGCAGCTTGAACTGGGTTCTTTTTTTTAATCTTGTGGATACTGAATCTACGAATTGAGTAACTTTTGTCTTCGTGCAGCTTCTTGAAGCTTATAAAAGGCTAGGCTAAAGTTCTAGTTGTTGTCACGTGTTAAACTAAACATGTATCATATACCACAGTTTTACTGTACGGTGTTTAATATGAGACAGAATATCCGACCTCTGCACTCGTCTTTCCCTATATACAAGTTAGGGAAAGTAGTACCTTATTAGTGCGTATTATATTAATTATAAATATATTTCAGGCATGAACAAATCAGATACCAATACACTAAATAATTGCTGTGCTGTGTATTAGTTTTCCCACTTTGGTGTCCAGGGTGTCGCTTTTTCCAGTGAATACATCGTAAATCCTAGTTACTACTTCTGTTAAAGTCTGCCTTGATCCTTCTTCAAATACCAGACATAATTAGCATGAACAAAAACAGTAAGCTCTCTTAGGGTCTCTATAAAAAATACTGCCAAAACGAATCATTTCTAGGGCAACACAGTTTGGTTCGATCTTTGGTTTACCAGCTGTTAAAATAACTTTGCATTATCTACAGTATCACACTGTGTGATTCGTGTAGTAAGCAAATTGTAACTGAAATTAATCACAACTGTTAAGTGGCCGTATGGAGTCAAGGGCCAATAAATACAACGAGGAACACAATCGCACTGAGACAGAAACACTAAACCCACTAGACTACGGTACAGGATCTGCAAGATAATTCTGCCCTTCGCTCTTTGTTGCCAAGTAGAAAATCACTCCTTCGTGTGAGTATAGTGTGTGTGTTTGTGTGCACGCCTGGGCGTCCTTCACTGGATAACTGGGGAATAGGGATAACATAAGGACAAAAGGGTGAAAAACAAATATTGTTTTTTTTTCGCCCCCGGGTGGGAGAGGGAGGAGAGAGATGGTGTTGGCTTTCAATATTGAGTTAGATGTATTCTCAACTGTTGGGTGTTCGGTGTCCCGCGCTCTGTGACCACCTGACAACAAATGGGACATTACTCGCGCTATATTGTTCTTCTTGTGATTGGGGCTGCATCTCTCGTTCTTTCTCTCTTTCTCTCTTTCTCTCTATCTCTCGCGGAAACATCAAAGAGGACCAGATTAGAAAAGTTAATAATATCATTAAAAGAGCAAACTATCTAAGATTAAGCCAGAAATCGTATGTTGACTTTGATTTATTTTACTAAATTAATATTCAAAGAAAAGTTTTACCAGATCAGAGGGATGCTTCCCATCCCTCTTTCAAACAAATTGAATTTTCAAAAAGATCAGGTAGGCCTACACCTTTTCCCTTTCAATGCAGATATGAAAGGTACAGAAATTATTTTTTAATATCTGCCTTGAAACTGCTGAAGTCTAATGTTGTGTACCGGCTCTGTGGCCTAGGCCGTAAAGACACTCGCTCAGAGATCGGGAGGTACGGGTTCGATCCCCGGCCGAGTCAAACCAAGGACTTTAACATTGGTATTAGTAGCTGATCCGCCTGGAGTCTAGCATTATAGATGTAGTGCTAAGTCTGGTCGGCCCGTTGTCACGATAATGTTACTGGGTGTGGTGTGTGCAGCGCTCATTACATCACAGTGTGGCAGCACGCTTTCAATTGTCCCAAGCGCCGTCTCTGATACAACCTTGTAGTTGAAAAGAGACGTTAAAATTCAAACAACCAACCAACTAATGTTGTAATGAAAAAAGACATGTAAGTTTACAATGTATAGATTTCATGTATGTGTGTGAAGCGTAACGAATGTAACTCAGCATGGATTCTTTATGTTACTGGTATTGTTTGTCTTACCGTGCTTGTAAATACGCATTGATGCTATGACCAATAAGAAGAACCTGAAAAGGACAATAAAATGCTTTTGAGTCTTGAATTTTTCTTTCTTTCTTTTTCTCAATCCCAATGGCCTTGCCTCTCATTCATTCTTTCATTTCATTGTTTTTTTCATCTCCCATCGTCTCCTGCACTATTTCCGTTTGCTTTCCATTTTTTTATTTTCCTCTTACGATATTGTTTTCTGTATTTCTTTCTTTTCATCTACGTATATGATGTGTATAAATCTTTCTATATTCCTCCCGCTAGTTTTGTCTCCCCTCCCCTCTCCTTTCACTTCCTCCGCTTTCCTCTTCTGTATTATCATCCTCTTCAATCTCTCCTTTTCGTTCTCTTTTTTCTTATCTCTCTTCTCTCTGTCTCTCCATTTCTATCCTTTGATGATTGATAATCTCTTCTATATTTAACTCTCCCCTCTGCCCCCACCCGCCTCTCATCATCTGTCGCTACAAGTCTCTCCGGACAATACACCCGTCTCAATCGGTAAGAACAGGTTACAGTTAGATCTAGATTCTCGTGGAAAACTTTATTGTATTTTAGTCGAGCTGGTCGAGTTAGTCGACCGAACAGAACCGGAAAGGTTAGGAGAGTGACCGGGGGTCCCTCGGGTCATATTTTGTGAGAACCTTCTCCGCTTGAACTTTGCTCTCATTCTCTGTCTCTTTCTCTCCTGTTTTCTCCTTGTTCCCCTATCGATTTTCGTTGTAGCACCAAGAAACTTTTTGTCTCTATTGTCGTGTTAGTTGTTTATTTCAATTCACTTGTAAGACTAGGCATGCTTTTACCTTTTTTCTCTGACTGATCTCTTTAATCTGTACATCTCTTTTTTTTCCCTATTTCTCTTTTGCCTCTCGCTTTCCATCTCTATATCTCTGTCTTTCTCTCTTTCTTGGTTTCTCATTGTCCTCCTTCTTAATGTGTCATTGTCAATCTCTCTCTACTTCTCCCGTTTTTCTTTTTCTATTCTCACACTCCATCTCTCTCTCTCTCTCTCTCTCTCTCTCTCTCTCGCTCTCTCTCTCTTTATGTCTCTCTTCATCTATCTATCTGTCTATATATCTCTCTATCTATCTGGCTATCTATCTCTCTCCATTTCCCCTCCCTATCCATCTGTCCCTCATCTAATGCTAGTTAGTGTTCTTTTGTACAAGAGAGGAATCTCATAGGGAAATTAATGCCTGTTAATTTTCTAACTTAATGTGAACGAACCCATGAATAAACCCGAAATTGGTGGAACTAGTTACATCAAAGGAAAGTCAACGAGTCCATTGTGCGATGCGGTATTCTGATACAAGAAACGCATGTCAAACTTTTTAGCCAGCCGTAACATGCGAAATAGCGTGTAAGGTTTTTGTTTGCATTTGCTGTTTTGCATTTTAGTTGGGAATTTTTGTTGTTGTTGTTGTTCGCTTTTTTCATTTTGTGTAGTTTTTGTTTTGCTTTTTGTTTGAGAAACGTTAACAGAAGTTTATTAAATATTACTTCACTCTCAGAAGGCTAACAATTTTCTCATTTTTTCATTGATTTTGTGTAATAATGAGCAATTTTTGTGCTTTATTATTTAGTTTAACCATGTTTTTCATTAAAAAAAAAACTTCATTATAAAAATGTAAAAATATACAGAGAAAAAAAGCTTTTTAAAGAAATATATTGTTAACAGAAAAATATTTTCGATTTTCCCATAGTTGGCCTTCTGAGGGTTAAACAATCTATTAATTGGTAGAAAAGGTACAATTTTTGGGGTTGCTGGAAAGTTCTGAGTCAAGTGATCTGTTTTTACATGAAACAATAAATCTTATAATGCTATCGATCGCTGTATGGAAAAGATACGGCCAAGCAGCTAACACCAAGGTTACTATATGCAGAGAAAAGTTTTAGGCTTATCTGAATTACAAATAATTCACGCTGTGAGAAATGTTCCTCCTTTTTCTTTTTTTCCTGATCCCGATTATTTATAACTAGATCTAGATAGGAGATAGTTTTGATGTTGAAACAGTACCGGCCTGTTTTGTTTTTTGTTTTTTTTTGTTTTTTTGTTTTTTTTTGCTTTATTTCAACATGGCAGACTCAGTTCGCACTCTGGTACGCCAAATTAGCGCAATCAAAAAACTTCAAATTCGAGGCTTGATTGCCGTAATTATCATTCCATCCAAAAAAGGCGTATTGCCTGCCCTTCATACTTTGCTCTCACTTTTCCACGCTCGCTTTCTTTTTTTTTTTTTTTTGTCTTTTGTTTTGTTTTGTTCTGTTTTGTTTTTTCTTTAATTTGTTCGGATTTAACCAGAATATCCGCTATACAATAGTACGCCCTTTGATTTTTAAAACCATAGTACGCCCTTTGATTTTTAAAACCAATTTTTTTTTTGAGGGGGGGGGTGTTGGTAGAACCAAACATTGAAATGTGATTTTTTTTTATTTGTTGTAAGCAATCCTAGAGCTACGATCCGCCGTTTCTGAGACTTTTGAAACAAACTTCCGCTTCCAAGTTGTGACTCCAAACCGAAAAAGGTAGTTTTCGAATCGAGAAGAATAAATCATACATACAACAATGAAAGTTACACCTCAGCTCTAGATCTAGATTAACCTGGATATTGAAGTGATCTATAAATATGTAGGCCGAGGCTAAGCAATCTAGACTGTTAAACCCAAAGTGCATAAATCTAGATCTAGACTTAGCTTTAAAAAGCAAACAGCGATCAATGCATCTAGACTAGATCTAGATCTATATATATCTAGAGATATAGAACTCCTCTAGCAAAGATACTGGAAATCTAGATTTAGATTTGAAAAGGCAAACAACGATCAATGCATCAAGACTATATTAGGTCTGGATTTAGCTTCGGTTTTGCATGGTTTTTGTTTCGTTCGAGATGTTTTCTTCCATTTTCAGGAGGTCAAGACCGGCATATTCCTTCATAATATAATGAGAAAAAGTGTTGGTAATAGAGAATAATAGTATATAATAAAACATAGCATTTAGAAGATGCGAAAACATCAAAAGGGAAAGATAAATTAAAAAGAAGATGATTTTTTTTGCTGGTGTGTTCAGACATTTGTCGATAGAGTGATGATATGGAGAGAAGTGGACAAATTGCCATAAGATGCAATTTGGTGTTTTCAAAATTGGACTGATACAGTCAATATGCAGTTACATAAGGACATGAAAGGCAACTTATGACACAGTTCATTCTATAACTCGACCAGGTCGGGTACACCCCAACTAGTATGTGCATATTTTACCATTTGCTTTTTGTGTGAGCTTTATTCTCTTAGACTATAGGAGAGATCAAGAGGAGGTGGTTGCAAAGGGGTGGATGCTGACCCCAGTTGCGATAAGTCGATTACCAGCAGTAACACCATTAAGGTATAGCGAGATGAGATTGGTTGTTTTGAATTTTAACGTCTCTTTTCAACTACAAGGTTATATCAGAGACGGCGCTTGAGACAATTGAAAGCGTGCTGCCACACTGTGATGTACGGAGCGCTGCATGACACCACACGCAGTCACATTATCCTGACACCGGGCCGACCAGAGTTAGCACTAAATTCATAATGCCAGACACCAGGCGGATCAGCTACTAATACCAATTTTAAAGTCCTTTGTTTGACTCGGCCGGGGATCGAACCCGTACCTCCCGATCTCTGACTGAGCGAGTGTTTTTACCGCTAGGCCACAGAGCCGATAGCGAGATGAGATCACAAGCTCAATTTTCCCCATCACAAATGAGGTTTATCCCAAGTTTTCCTGCCTTATGACATTAAATATGCTCGTTGAACCCTAATGAAATTTAGTATATCATTTATAGATACACTTTTTGAAAACTTTCGAATTTCTTGCACAGTTTTGAGATGCAGCATTGAGTGGTTCTAAAATATAGCATACCTTTTTAGGATGACAATGGCCAGCAAAATGTTTACTCAGAATAAAAAGGAACTTTTTTCAAGCTATGGCATTGGCATGCTCATAAACTTCTCAATTCCTCTGGGTAAATCAACTTATGAAATAAACATCTGATGCCTAGCTTTTCAAAATGTTTTTGCAAGACAAATTTTGACCATCCATACTTATAAGCGACATCAACTATCCTACTCCCAAGAAATCTTCCATTCGTGGCAGTGTAGTAAAGCGCACTGATAGAGAGGTCACGAAGCTGCTGGGCAATACAAGTGGTCAGTATTAGAAGCATCCACAATATTCTCTCCCTTGTGACTTTTGGCTATTTCCAAAGGTGCAACAGCACCACCATGGCCAATAGTTGATTCCAAAGGAGACATTATTTTTGCAACAATGGCTGCATTTAAGAAATCTCTCAAGACACAACTGTTCAAGAGATCCCTGAACCATTAAGGATCATTGAGCAACACATACCCTCTACCTTTTTCTTGGGAACATTTTCTTTTTCATCATATTCAAAAGCGCCTTAGAGCATGGAGGATTCCTCTGTGGATTTGCGCGCTGTACAAGACACTTATTACAAATTACGTACATATTGCAGAAAAAATGAACCGACCAGAACACTGAACATCACGGCAATATTGACTGCTGGTTGCGCAGAATGACAACTTTATTGACGAAAGTCAGGTTTGTTACTTGAGTACGGAAGGAAATAAAGATAATATGTCAAGTTTGATATCGTTGGTAGTTTATAAAGAAAGGACATTTACTTTCGGGATGGATCTCCTGAATGTGCATTCACAGAGTATACACTCGACGTCCGTGGAGATGGGTGTTGATGAAAATGAAAGCTGCAAAACAAAACTGAGGAGCAAAAAAAGCACCAGTTTAACTTTACTGCTTGCACTAGTTTAAGGTCTAAAAACCAATCTGTTCGCCCCTTTCAAGCTTTTCTTAAAGTTGTAGATAGGTGCGTGGCTACTACCAAGTCAAATCAAGTCAAATATCGCAGCGAATACACAGCGCCGCCTAACGGAGAGTCTACACACTGTGATATAAAACCGGAAATGTAATTCTCTTAAAACATTGTCGCGGCGTAGACCTGCCTATGATGGGCTTCTGTGTTTACTCTGTAGGAAATCCCTACTTTCATACTAGACTTTCATGCTTGAAAATTAGGAACTCTTAATTTACAAATTATCTTGTTCATATTTTTACACTTCATATTTTTACGTTTATTGTCAATTAATTTTTCAATTTCAATTGTCTATGTTATCCATGTTTTGTAAACTTGTATGAAAGAAATTTTGTAGTTTCTATTTTGTGAAGCGTTTTAAGACTTTATTTCATTGTAAAAGGCGCTATATAAATCTAGATATTGTTATTATTACAACTAGACTGGAACGTGCACTGTATAGGGGATCCCCCTACTTTCACACTAGACGGGAGTGAGGGAAAGTTCCGATAATGTACTTTAAAAGTTTGACCTCTCGTGTAATTATTGCTTACATGAGGCTGGAGATAATATTCAGCTACAGCATCCTCAGTTTTAGTTAAGTTTTTTTTTTATTTTGTCCTACTCTCTCCCTGCACGTCTGTCTGCCTTTTTGTCTGTCTAATCTCTTTTTCTCTATCTATCCATCTCTACCTATCTATTTCCCTCTCATCTGTCTCTGCACGTCTCTCTCTCTCTCTCTCTCTCTCTCTCTCTCTCTCTCTCTCTTATCTCCCTTTCCCTGTCTTTTTCTTTCACGATCTCATAAATTTCTCTCTCGATCTCATTTCTCTCTTTCTGTATTTCTTTCTATCTCTATTGGTTTCTCTCTCTTTTTTTCTTCTTCCTCTATCTCTCTGCCTCTCTCTCTTATGCTCTATTTCCCATTTTTCCCTTACTTTTTTTTCTTTTTTTTCTCTCTAGCTCTCTCTCTGCCTGCCTCTCTCCACCCCTTTCTCTCTCTCACTCTCTATCTTTCTCTTTCAATCGTCCCTAAGTATTGTATTTGTCATGAAAACCATATGATTTCGTCTCAGAACCCATTGTCTGTGGGTATTTTTCCCATCCGGCTCTGATGTCTAGTGAAGTCAAGATGAAACAGAACCCAGACCACCACACGCGGCTAGCAATCAACATGTCACAAGACTGAAGAGAATGCCATAATTTGCTTGATGAACCCTGGTTCTAACGCGCTCTCAGTAATTGTGCATGACACAAGGTTTGACAAGACTGAACGGGGGGGGGGGGGGGGTTCCGGTCTTTTCAGTTTAAAGTAGTTCCGAGTTGAGAAGAATCTCTCGTTAGTTCATTTTCATCATTCGAATACAATTTGAGACTTGCTTCCGCTTCACAAAATTTGTCTTTCCTTATAGTCTTTCCTCCTTTGATATTATTACTGCTGTTGCCATACAATATCATTTTTATTTATTTTATGGGGGGGGGAAGTGGAAACAAACGGTGTATCCGATTTTTTTTAAAAACCCGTTCTTTTTTCCTGGACAACATTATAACGAAATTAATGTACAAGGTGGTCATCTCAAAAGCAAAGATGATCATTAAAGATAGTCCAATGTGAACATTTCCCAAACGAGCAATATTTCAAAATGAGCAAATTATTTCGAGACGATGTGTATGGTTCCAATTTAAGAGTTTTGAAAAAGGCGTCAGTTTCTAAAAGTTAACTTTCCAAAGATAGAGGCTGATTCAAAAAGAGAGTTTCCCAAACTCAGTGCGATGAAATGGAATTCCGTATAAAAAATCTGTCGTGCCACATGTGTTCCAGCGCCGTTGTGGCAACGGTTTTTTACTCGCTAAACGAGTCTGCTCTCTCTCTCTCTCTCTCCTCATCTCTGTAAAGACAGCAGATGATGCATTGGCAGAAATAAATTGGAGGCGTAATCACGTCATCCGATATAACTACTAATGATAGGATGAGAAAAACATTTAACTTTGTATGTAAAATAAAAGTGCTCACTTCAAATGTATTACAAGTTGTAGGGTTGCGGTTGCAGGACAGATACTTGAAGCTTTGATCTGGTGGGTAGACAAAGCTATAAAAGTTACCCAATTCGATACACCTTTTATTATTTTCGCGGGACTTACAGTAAAGTCTAGGTTAAGATCAAATGTGCCAATCTTTACTTTTCGCAAGACTCTGCATAAAGTCTAGTTTAAGATCATAGGTGTCAATCTTCACTTTTCACAAGACTCTGCATAAAGTCTCAGTCAATCTTCACTTATCCCTCCTGAACAACTGGGGCCTTAGTGATGTCTTTTAACCATATTTAACCCATGTGTTGGCTTGTGCAGCCAATTATATTTTTTTCCTTGGATTTCCATTACATTGTATTCCGCGCTCTTCTTTTCACCACATCTTCTCGCCACTTTTTCATTGCGTTCAACTTATTTGTTAAGCTTCAACAAACTTCTAGAGAGACATCCGAAATTCAATACTACCGTCTAACTGCCTACCTTTTTTATTTCATTAGAGATGTCTCTTTTCTTCTAAAATCCCCAATCCTTCTAGTAAGACTTGAGCTTATCAGCTTTCCCCCGCAAAATCATCAGGTAAGTGTAAAGAGATCCTTTATCGACTCTGGGCAAGAAAGAACCTGGCTGAAAAGTGGTCATTGTCTAAATAATTTGTCGCCGGCAGGAAAACTTCTCCTCTGCTGCTAACAAGCCGACTTCTCGGCTAATCTGGTCTGGATCAGAATCTGATCGACGATAATCTTGACTGCTTACATGATGTCCAGCTTCGCGTGTTCCAACAGAAAGTTGATTGAGTAGAAAGAGGATGGGTCAGTGGGTGTCCAGCTTGTCTCGTTTTCACTTGATTTCGACAAGGCTTTGTTTATCATAGGAAAACAAGGTGATTGGCCCAGTTCTTGCGACTTGGAAGATACGTGAAGTAGTTGTAGCAGTAGTAGTAGTAGTAGT
>BMAT01011266.1:320756-331358 GCA_019649035.1 Elysia marginata
AGAAGAAGAAGAAGAAGAAGAAGAAGAAGAAGAAGAAAAAGTAGAAGTAGAAGAAAAGTTTGTTACATAGTAGCCTTTCACTTAAAACAAGCTCAAGGCGCTTTACCATGGGCTAAAATACATCATTTTCTATAAATAAAAAAAAACATACCACATCAAATATGACAATTGACATAGATCAGCAAGGCTTCACATAAAAACATGGTAAAATGAAGACCTTCAGCACTAAAATGATACATGCCTATATGCTCTAACGCTCCAATATTTCAAAAGAATAGACTTGTATAAATGCATTCATAAAGATCTCTGATACGTTGAGAAATAAATGCTTGTTTAACAAGATGCATCTTTAAACTTGCTTTAGATGATAACTGAGAATCAACGTTTTACATTTCCAGGTAAGGCATTCCAAATGGTGGCAGATAGAAAAGAAAATAAGCGGTCACCACAATCAACTTTTGTCTAGGCTTTCCTAATAGACTTTAGTCACAGATCTAATTTGTCGAGTTGGAACATATAGTACTAAATATTATGTTAGGCAGTCATGAAGAGATGGATCGTGTACGCATTAGTAAGCCGATCTTGCTATCTTAAACTTTACCGGAAATTTGATGAGGAGCCAATGTAGATCTATAAAGATGGGGGTAAAGTGGTCTCTCTTTGACGCTTTCATGATTAATTTGCCAGCATGATTTTTGATTTACTGCAGTTTGTACAATTTGTTATCCGGTAGGCCTGCGTACAAAGAATTACAAGAAAAGCTTTGTAGCAGCTTCTTCAGAAAGATATTGTAATGTGTACAATATTTTTCAGTTAATTATAACATGTTCGTCTGATATGTGAGATGTGATCATTCATATGTAAGCTAGAACCAACGCAAGCGCCTAGGTTCTTTACTTTGCTTTTTATAATTAAATTCTGATTGTCTAAATTCAGTTCGAATTTCAGTTTTGCGCAGTCTTGAATCTGTGCATGTAATAGTAATGCCAGTTTTTTCTTCTTTTAGTTTCAACTGATTGGCGACCATCCAGTCACACAGCCTTTCAGTAATATATTGCATTACAACACTGACATCTTTACTGCAGTGGAATCATACAGTTGAGAATTATCTGCGTAAATGTGGTATCTGCAGCCATGGGTATAAAAAAATGTCAGTCAAAGGTTGGGCATACAATGCGAACAATTTAAGTTCTGACATAGAGCCCTGGCGAACCTCAAATCGCAGAGTAACAGGGGATGGTCTGTACTGTCTTGTCACAACTTTCTGCTGTCTATTTGTCATATATATGATTCGAACCAATTTAAGGCACTTCCTCTTGTTCCAAAGACATTTGTAATCTCCGTTTAAAAAAATGAACAATCGTGTCAAACGCGGCAGATGAATCAAGAATGTATTATTAAGGAGAAAAGCATCACTTGTGCCATATTTTTTGTCGCTCGATACATCTTAGACGTTCCATTAAATTTTAATAGGTCTACGCTATGTTTGATAAACACATCCTTGAAATGTCTATCAAGTCACTCCAGCTTAGATCTGCTTCTCTAATGGTTCTATGCTGAATGGGCACATCATGAGAATAACTATCATACACTTTACACTTAACACTAACCGATGACAAAAACAAATTCAGTTCTAAGGAATAAAAACACATTTTGAGATTTGTTTTGATTTGTTTTGTATTAACCTTATGATTTTTTTAGGCCAAACATGTAGGAAAGGTAGGCGCTGACGTCATAGTTACATCACAAACGTCCAATCTCACCATCGCAGTTGGATGCAGCGTGAGCGCTTCAGTAAGAACAAAAACTGGACAAGGGAGCTCTATGGAAAGAAGACCGAGTACAGAAAGAGATTTGACGGTGAAAACAAAACTTGTGCGGTTTTAAAACACGATCTCAAAAACCACTTATGATGCTCTTCGGGTCTCGTTTTATAAAGTGCTTTTGGTTGTTGCGCAGCTTTTAAGTTCACAAAAATCAAAACTTGTGATATGTAAGATTCAAGATGGTGTAAAGGTTCAGATACACTATGATAAAGTTGGAAGAAACCGGAAAAATAGAGAGAAAGTGAAATTAAGAATAATAATTAGAGACATAGATAGGCAACATAAAAAGGGATTGGAAAAGAGGAGATATAATGATACATGATGAAAAGCAGACGGCGCAAAGGGGGAAGCAGAGAGATAATAGATAAGAAATAAGGAGGTATACGGAAAAACGGACAGTAAGAAGAAAGAGAGAGTGGCACAGACTGAGAGAAAAATAAAGATAGGTACCACTATTAGGTGATGTTTTACATCTCTCTGAAAAATTCGACTTTTTTCTAGCTGTAATGGTGCTAGCATTCTTACATTCATCTATTTTTTTAGGCGAAGACGAAATGTTCTACTATAAAAAGTTTTAAGTATTTCTTCCATTAATATATTATTAGACTTTGTATCATTTTATATCCTACTCATACTCACGTTATTTCGGTACGTCCTGTATTTTTTGGTTTATCCGGGTAGCGGTTTGTGTGGTTATGTACAGTTGGTGTACAGTATTTCTGTATTCATACCAGACATTTAAACTTTGAACAAAGAAAAATACAAGCTCAACTCCCACGTAGACCAGAACCAATTCAGAACAGGCAAATATAATTTACTTGGTGGTCGTTTAAGACTTCTTCGAGTAATCCATGCGTAAGTCTGGAAATGCTTGAACAAAACTAATAACATTTAGTAATCTCTCAAAATCTCATCTTGTGGCTTGTGGTGAAGAAGTTTTGGGCGGAAACAGAAAAAATAATCCTCAATTAACTAGGTATTTGGTGAGACTGAAGTTGCCTGTTTTAGCTTAATAAAAGAGACTATGCGACCAGCGGCGTATTTGTAAGAAGACAGGCGGTGAAAACAGCGAAACAAATTTAGAGCTAAGTGATGAAAAGGGGGTTTTGATATTTCATACACGGAATAGAGAGTAAGAGAAAGAGTAAGATAAAGGCGAGGCAATTTTGAAAGAATAAGAAAATAATGAGGTTAGGGAAAGGATTTATATATATGTAAGTTTATCACAGAGAAAGAGGATTTAAAAGAATGAACAACTCTAAGGTGGCGTGAAGAGAACTGGAAACACACACCGACGGCAGAGGAGGGGCATGAGAGGTCAGAGAAATAAATTATGTGTTTGTAGAGATGACTATGCTATACTAAATAACAACACAGAGGGATGTAAAAAGGTAAAAGGCCATCAGAAGGATTTTGAATAAATGATTATAACAGACTGGAGATCGATAGATGGGGATTGAAGGGTGGAAATGTAGGAAGAGACAAGACTCTTCTCAAACTATTAAATAATGGTATTTTGAGAGAGACGCATTACGGGTTTAGCCTCTCTGCCTGACACTGATTTAATAACATGAGAGGGGGGCGGCGGCGGAGGAATACACAGAGAGAGAGAGACACAAGCTAGGAACATGAAAGGGGGAAGAGGGAAACAGGGAAAAAAGAATATAGGAAAAAAGACATGAATGGACAGAGGAAAGAACAGAGAAAAGAGCAGATAAAAAGAACAGAAACAGAAAGAGGCACGGTGTGAAGGGAGAAATAGATAGATAGAATAGGAAGATTAAGGAGATAATATCAGTGGGCGAAGAGGCCAGTTGCGGAAAATCATATTTAGCTTGAGTCGGTTCTGAACAGATTTATGGTAAAGTAATATGTATGTACTAGGAATTATCGCTATGAGTGAGTAATTACTCTGGAGCAGAGCTTCACGAGCGGGAGAAGGAAAGGAAGGGTGAATAGGGAGGAGAATGTTAAACTTTAACCTAAGAGGTTGATTTATCGTTATAAAATAAGTAAGGAAATAAGTCTGCGGGCGATAGGGTGGCGTTAATTTTACCACGACCAGCAGCCCAAATACAGGCCACAAGTTGATTGATATCGAACGCTGCAGGTTACAGAGTTTAGAGTTAGAGTATAATACCAAGCGTTTTTGATGGTTTACATCTTCATGTTGGTGTAGAACTTTGAGTTGACCATTGGTCAGTCATTAACATAACATCAAACTTAGTGGTGTGTTACTCTCTGCTAGATGTAGCGATGCTGCTGTTTTTAGAAACACCAATTATCGCCATTTTTAATCGTGCAATCTCGAAATAGTCTCCCACCCTATAGGCTTCGCTTTTTGGATGCGATTTTTGGTTTCGGTTTGTTTGTTGTTGTTGTCGTTTCACTCTTGATGAACTATCGGCAAAATTATTCAAGAAACATTAATATTATAAAAAAAAGATGGCGGCATTGATCTAAACCTGGGCCTCAATACTCAAAGACCTAAACTCAAAATTAAATGCTGTACTCCGAGAAGTGCCGTTTAAAAGATTCATAAATTATGTTATAGTAATATATAGCCAACAGATATAGGCTATTTTCCTATTTTTTCCTCACCCTCAAGCATAACTGCTATTGTTTCTGCCTCACATCTGACGTTTACATATTAAAGATTAAAGAGCATTAATGATCATAATAGAACAATGTGATTTTGTTTTGCTTTGAATTCTAAAGAAGTATATATTTTGTTGGTTTTAGTTGCTATTATTGCTCTTGTGTTAACCTGAGCAGGTGAAACCAAACAGAAGATACTTGTTACGGCGGCTGTACTTTATTCTCGAGATTAAGAATAGATAGGCGTTAATTAGGAGAAAGTTTAGGTTCAGAACAGATTCTAAAGGATTTCGATTGTTACCAATAGGCGATTCTTATATAGACTAAATTCATGGATGTCAAAAAGAAAGTTTCAGAACAAAATGCATTGAACAAAAACTTCGTAAATAGTCAAAAAGCCTCTCTCTCTCTCTCTCTCTCTCTCTCTCTCTCTCTCTTTCTCTCTCTCTCTTTCTCTCTCTCCTCTTCTCTTCTCTTCTCTTCTCTCTGTTGAAGAGCTCCGAGCATGGCAGTATTGGCGGTGTATGAAAAGTTTTGATGTTATTGAATTTTGTTTCTGTAACTAATACCTTACGTATCTATGCTCTCTCCCTTTTTCCTTTTTTCTTCTCTCGCCAATACCAACGGCAGAGAAATCCCTGAAACATAGCTGCCAAGTGGACAAAGAAGATTAATCTCTCATGTTAAAGTAAGGAAACTGGGTGATTTGCGCCGCGACGGCTGTAGCAATCCCTGCAAATAATCAGTTAATGGCCTTGATAACGCCGCGTTCCCGGCCTGTTGGTGTCTGCGAGCCTGCTTGTCATGGAGAGCAGTTGGACTTTCCAGGGAGCGGACCTGAAACAAGGCGTCTGCGAAGGTCTTGGGGGAATACGGCTCTCACCGCTAATGGCCCATTTGTAAGTTGGCCTCGTCTGATATCGTAAGGAATATTGACTGGAAACGCAGCTGCAACGTTGAGCCTGTAACAATCACAATAGTGTTGAATCAATGTGAGAACCTCTTGTCGGTCAGACACAAAGCTTGTTTGTATTGACTCTCATTGCATTCTGTGTTTTGAGGAGTTCATAAATCCTTTTTGTTTCGTGGAATATATAGATATACATGTATTTCCAAATTTTTTTACATTGAAGAAAAATATAGTCTTAGTGCGATCTGTTAACATTTGTTCGACATTCTTAGAACAGAACAGAAAAACGCAAGCATGGGTGAACGTTTCATTGTCCTCCTGGTGTGTGCATCATGGTTTGCCGTGGTTCTAGCAGCCTATGCTTCCACTTAATGTCTGCCTGTAAAGTGGTTCTTTTGTTTCAGGCATTGGAACTCCGACCTGCGTCTCCAGCGTAATGATTGAAAGATTTTAAAGGTATGAAATTAGCAGTGGAGAGAAGTAGGCTTTAACTGGAAATGCCCGAAATGTCTGCCTTTTGTATAGTTCAAACCTTCGGGTTATGGTAGCTCTGGCACCCACCGCCTTGCCTCTTAGAGTTGGAGGAACATGGCTTATACCATGTCGCACTATGTTCCTTAAAAAATGTCATGGCAAAGATCCTTGCTTAGCCTGTCTAAGTAATTTGCTTGCTTAAATGAGAAGATCCAAATTGCACCAAATGCAAACATTGAAACCGGAAGCGCACTAACATTTAGTCATAAACCACAAACACAGATAACAAACGATAACATTTGAAGGTATGCCTCTCATTAATTATAGACCTAGAGATCAGTTCAGCAAGCTGGAAAAGTTCCTGTCTCGGCCCTCTTCAGCGTAGATTTTCTGATCACTCTAGGTTTGACCATTGCTTCTGGGACCTCCAAATAGTCAGTTAAAAAGGCGTAACACTTCCAATCAGGACATTCCTAGCATCACTAAATACGCATGAACAGTCACGTCCCCTGAGAGAGTGTGAACTTCGGACTTACTCTAGACCTAGAGCAAAAGTTGCCTGTGCTTTTGCATCTTTTGGTTAACAAAAACATCATCTGGAACGGTTCCTTACACTTGAGTTATTACAATTACTGTAGGCACACCACTGCCTTTGTAGCGCCCATGGTTGTGTAGTTATTTTTGGACAAGACAGCACTGCGCTATTCCTACTTTTCTAGGACAGGAGAATAAACAACAGACTAGGAATTTAGAAGTGAAAGTACAGACGGCAGGACAACTGGCTACTGGCTCGAAATCTAAGAACTCTCGTTCTCTCCATCTTTTTGTTTTGTTAATAAAGTTGTTGTTTGTTTAGATCAGCCTTGTTTTATTGTATCCTAAATTGGTGACCCCGACGCTGAATTGGTAACACTTAGATCTAGATCTACGTTGTTTATATCTATCTAGATCTACAACTTTACAAGCTTCAAGAATCATGTCTCAACCTCAAGAACAAGGTGAGTCGACACAGGTACTACCTGCCGCCCTAACAAGCCAGTGACAATCATTGGCACTGCAGCCCGGCGGCAACATTAATGCAGTTTCCATCAAAATGCCCGAATTTCGGACCACGTCCCCCGAAGTGTGGTTTGCCAGAGTAGAAGCCGAGTTTGGCACAAAGAACATTTATAACACAAGACCAAACACGTTATGACTATGACTGTGGTCAGCGCTCTTGATGTCAAAACAGCCGAAGAAGTCCAGGACGTTTTGGTTAAGCTTCCTGATGCCGACAGATACGGCACCCTTAAGAAGACCTTAATCAAGGCATTTGGGAAGTCTCAGGCCCAGCTGGACAGTGAGCTCCCGGTTGGGGAGACAGGAAACCCACTGCCCTGCTCCGCAAAATTAGTGCTCTCAATGATGACCCCCAAACTCTAAAGAGGGTGTTGTTGCTTTCCAACTTCTCTGCTGACGTACGCAGCATCCTTGTTCAGTGATGTTGAAACACTTGCAGAGACTGCCGATCGGATTTGGGATGCGCGTTGTGCGGACGTCCAACACATCACGCAGGCTGCTTATAACTTTTCTCCTACCACGATAAAATCGAGGATACAAACCCAACAGTGTGTTTTTACCATCGAAAATTCGGCCCCCTTGCACGCAACTGTCGACCTGGGTGTAAATTTTCGACCCTGTTGCCCAAGTCTTCGGGAAACGACAACGCCAGCCACTAGGCGTGGCAGTTGCTGGCACCCCGCACCAACCAAACACGCTATCTGTTGTGAATCGTACGTCTGGACTCTCCTACTTGGTAGACACGGGAGCAGTGGTATCGGTATGTACCTGCTTCTGTACAAGATCGACGAGCCCAACAGCCTACCAGTACTCTCACCGCCGCTAATGGCACATCCATTCATATATGGGGTAGGCGCAGCGTTTCACTTGCGATTGGCCGCAGGCGACAACATAAACACGAGTTTTACCTCGCCGACGTCACCCGTCCTATCCTCGGTGCAGATTTTTTCACCAAACACGGTCTCGCCATTGATCTTCGCGGCAAACGTCTTTTGTCTGTGGACAATAATCCCATCCTCCCGCGAGAGACCAGGTCTCCCCTTAATCTGGCAGGTTCGGGATCTACCCTTCAGAACAAGTTTTCCAGCCTGCTTCAGCAATTCTATGAACTCCTTGCTCCACATTTCAATCACTCTACCAACAAACACGGTGTTGAACATCACATTGTCACACATGGACCTCCAACTCACGCCCGAGCTCGACGCCTGGATCCAGAAAAACTTTCTGCCGCTAAAACCGAGTTCTTACAGATGGAGGAAATGGGTATAGTCCGTCGTTCAAAGTCAGCCTGGTCTTCACACATCCGCATCGTCCCTAACGCTGATGGAAAATGGCAACCATGTGGGGACTGCAGGCGGCTGAATGCCTGAACTGATGATGACAGATATCCTCTCCCACATATTCAGGAATTTTAAAACCATCTTGCTGGATGTAGAGTCTTCTCTAAGATTACTTTGATCAGGAAATTTCATCAGATTCCAATGGCCCCATCCTCCATAGGAAAGACAGCCGTGATTACTCCTTTTGGCCTCTGGGAGTTTCTCCGCATGTCGTTTGGCTTAAAGAATGCTGCCCAGTCTTTCCAACGCCTCATGGATTGAGTACTGCGAGACGTTCCTTTCGCCTTTATTCATCTTGATGGCATTCTTGTCGCTAGCCTTCCGCCCCAGGAGCACTCTCAACATCTTCAACAGTTGTTTACACTGTTGTCTGCCAACGGACTGGTCATTAATAAGGCCAACTGTATCTTTGGTGCTGATGAACTTGCTTTTCTAGGACACTATGTCAGCGCTGACGTTCTCTCCATGTATTTGTTTTGCTCATGAAGTTTTTCTTTGTTTAGATCAGCCTTGTTTTTTTTTTGTATCCTAAACCTTCTTCAGTTTAATCTTGGTCAACAGTCATTGTTGATTTCACCGATGCAACGCGCGGCGATTGGGCAGTCTTATCGCACTTGTACATTACTTTGTACTTTAAGGTGTCTCAACGTCTTGAAAACCTCTGCCGCACGAAGTAGCTATTTACTCGACTACACATTTTATACAAACCTCTGCCGCACGCCGTAGCTATTTACTCGACTACATATTTTTTGCGAACCTCTGCCGCACGCTATAGCTATTTACTCGTCTACATATTTTATACGAACCTCTGCCGCACGCTGTAGCTATTTACATGTACTCGACTACATATTTTATACGAACCTCTGCCGCACGCTGTAGTTATTTACTCGACCACGTATTTTATACGATGTATCTTGGTTCAACAACTTTCTATTCCTCCTTCAACCCTCTATCATCTACCGCACATGGAGAAGAGTAGTCTATTTTAAGATGTTGTCGCAAGCCTTCAAATCACGCTAGCATCAGATATAACATCAAATGAAATAATCGGACTTTAAGAATTAATTTATCTACAGACCGTTCCAAAATGTTTTTGGTCTTTACGTTTTTCGAATAACCTTCTTCAGAGATTACGCACAAGCTCCACATTTTGTAAAGGTCTCTGAATCAATACAGGCGTGTTTATTCAGTAATTTTGTTTCTTATCAGTATTATGTTTGACGAATATTTGTAAAAATTTGTTTTTAAAAAATTGAAAATATTCTGTGTCATAGCAGCAAAGGTTTGACAATATTGATTAAAACGCTTTTTTTTATTTTGTCGCATATTCAAAAGTAATATTTACCCAATTGAAATTGGATAATTTGATACCGTTAGTAATTTTAGTTGTAGTTAGCTCCAAACAGAAAAACAAACTTTAAAATAATAAGGTCTATTACTTTCGAATTTTAAAGTAATAACATGTATTGCTTTCAAAACAATGTTTTCATATCAATTTTCGCTTACAGGCACATGAAAATTTGCTGAGACGAGAAAAACTTTTGTCCAATATCATCCAAGTGGCCTGTAGTTATTTCTCTTACTTCCGTGTAAGAATCGAGATTGCTTTTGCTGTGTTGATCTTTCAATGTTTGACAGTAAAACTAAAATCCACATCACTGGTTCCTAGGTGTCATAAAATTACGCTCACTTTTCACAAGTGCAATAAAATACTTGTAGGTGTGCGAAGTTTTCAGGAATAATTTTACACTAAATGTTGTACAGAACTTATTAAAAGTTCAATGCAAGAAACAAAATTGATGTAAGTAAAAATTAAAGACATATGAAATATTGCTAAATAGGAAATTTGTAAAGTTAAAAAAAAAACTACCGGTCTATTGGTGAAACAAATTGATTTACGACTGCATATGTGTGTGAATACGAAAGCATTATATTGGGAAATCGAAAAGTTCTTTTCTTTGAAATTGACTGTTGTTTTAATTGGAATGACTATAAGAAACCAAATTTCTAATAAAAGAATTTTAGAGCAAACGAGGCATATCCATTTGATACAAAAAAGGGAAAATTTACATCACTTTTCATTTCCTTCACCAAAATGGCGAAAGAATGTTTTCATGAAGTGACGCACAGTCGAGACTATTGTTTTGTCAAAACTAGGTAGCTAAACGAGGAAGCAATAACATTTAACTTAGTTTGCTATCGATCGTTTTATATAATTGGTGCTTGTCACATAAAGCCCTAAAGCTCTTGAGATTTTTAAAAACTTCCAAACTTTAAAAATTGAACCGCAACCAATTTCAAACATTAAACGTGTTTTCTTTTTTCTCTTTTAAGTGTAACATAATAAAAATGTTTTCTTTTTTTTTCACTTTTTAAGTGTAACTGCATTAACATT
>BMAT01011267.1:46548-58724 GCA_019649035.1 Elysia marginata
TTTTAAAGGGCAAAAACCTTACAAACAAATAAGATTTTTCCCATTCATGTCAAAATCCATGTAATGAAAAACATGAGAGAAAATTTCATAGCGTGTTGATGCGAGATGCTAAACAAATCAAAAGGATGCAACGTGAAGTGTATTAAAAATACAAAAGTATAACAAAGTTTTTAAGTAGGATTAGAGAGAAATACACGCGTGTGAGTGTTGGCTGAGCAACTTCTTCGTTTGGTCAATCTCATACAAAGTTTTGGGGGGTTTTGTGCATACTCGGGTTATTAAAATTTACTTCTGTTGCAAAGAAAGTTTGAGTGTGACTTGATGAATTAGCAGTAACAAAATTTAAAACAGCGACACGTTGGAAGTGAAGTCGAGGCCGACACACCGTTCAGACTCTGAGGCTGTCACAACCAGTTCAAATAACCAGACGTCCGAAAATTAAATTTGAGAAAACGAGTTTAAAAATTGAACTTTATTGTTTTTTTGAGGCTTTTTCATTAAAATTTTGAACACCTGGTCCACAAAGTTTTTGATAATTTCATGCATTTTTTCTCATTTGGAAGCTCAGAAAAATGCATTGTTCAAACTATCAATTGATACCTTGTATTATGCACATTACGATATTCGAATCATTTGTACTGGTTGGGAGACATATGTACATACAAACTTTTACCTTCAGGCATTCAGCACTTACAAACATACGTGCGTAGCGCCAGAGATAATCAGCTTTTTATACATATACAGGTTTTCTTTAGAAACAACAAGGTGCTGGTACAGATACAAACAAGAGCTTGCCGCAAAAGAGTTGAAAACAAATCATCCTATCCAACTGTTCATCATCAAATGATAAGGTTTTATGCCCAAGAGGATGAAGTTTCATACATGGAAATCTTAAGATGAGGTGTATGTGGTTACCTTTGGAAGATATGCAGTCTCTATTCACACAAGCCCTATGTTTCATTTAACTTTAAAGGAACACAGATATTCATAATTCATCATACATTGGATGACAGTATTTCATTAGTTTTACCATGTGATATGGTGCATGGTATTTTATTGATACATTTTAGCTTTGTCTCTTACAACTGCAAGTTGATGTGCTATTATTAAGGCATAGAAAATATGTTTGTATGTATTGTTTTCATAGGCCAAGCAAAAATTAAGAGTGAAGATTCCATCTGGTTTATACCACTGCATGGATATTTAAAAATATTAGGGGGTAGGGGGTAATGTTTACTTACAAAAGGTGACAAATACATGCATTACTCTAGCCTTGTAAGGGCACAGGCTGGTACAAGTTCAATAGCCGTTCATGATTTCATAATTTCTCTTTGTTCATATCAGCGTAGTGAAAAAATGTCATCAGCAAAACTAAAAGCCAACTCAAAGGTCTGCATCACCAACTTTGAACTCCGTGCTTCCCAATTTCAGCGTTGAAACTTAAATAACGGTGCTCCTCATGGGCAGTTACCATGTGAACAAAACCAGAATCAGTTCTCACGTAGCCTTTTTCAATGGCTAGACCGCAAGGGAGCAAGATTTTGAGCGTAACTGTTGGTACAAAATCTTATCTAAGTCATGTGAGCAAAAAGCAGAGGTCGTCAATTTGTAGAGAAAACAATGTGTTATTTGGCTGCGCCCTGGTTTTTCATTAAAAAAAAATGTGCATATTTGTTTGAGTTCTGTGCTGGTATAAAATATATCTCACCCAAGCTAAATGTGCGAACTACGTATAAACAGTGACTATTATACATACATTATCATAAGACAAGCAAGCTACATACATTTTTACTGTCACAGAATTGGAAATCAAAGTGAAGCCAATATATAAAAACATGAACTTATCCTCAGACTGTCAAGAGTTGTACCTCAGTGATATGGCAGTGATTAAGAACGTACAACTCACAAGTACAATGATGCTACTTTCATACGAGCATTAATTTCATCACAACGTAATTATGGGCAAAGACCCTAGAAATTTCAGTCAACGCCAAAACAGTCATAGGTCAAGTAGATTTTCCTCGGAAAAAAAACGATATTGAGAAATGAATGGGAAATTTGTTGCCAAGTACACCACATCATGTGATACGTTCTCAAAGCAGTGATTTTTGTGCATTGTGCCCGTGTATCTCCTCAAAGGTTAGCTAGTACCTGCATAAATATATCATTTTCATACAAAAACGTAGGATGTTTTATGTCTAAAGCTAGTTATAATATACTCAGCACACATAAAAATTCTAACAAATTGCTTTTAGACCAGATTTGGGTATGTCTTAACTTTTAATAATCAAACAGCTTTACGGCTTCACAGAGCTGTATGATAAATTGTTGCAATTTGGAGGGGGAAAATGAATGTGTAGTGAAAGAAAAAAAAACATTCAACAGCAATTCAACGCTGCCCTGGGTTTTCTAAGGGTAATGTCTTTTAAAATTGCGAAATGTCTTATAAAATTGCAAGGCCTTGACATTTTGTACAAGGCATTTCAATTGCTTGAAACAAAAACAATTTTCCAGAAGATCGTTTTCCTTTAAAAAGAATTATGAGCTATGGGTTTCTTTGCTTCTTTGTCGTAGTCAAATTTCCAATAATCAACCTATCACTATTAGGTTATTATTTTTTCTTTCATAAAATGAGAAAAGTATATAAAAATTTTCCATAAAGAGCTTGCTATTTGGGAGGGAGCAAAAGGGAGAGAAATAAAGTTGAAATATCACAGTTGTGCCACCACAGAATGTATGGTTTACATAGAATCAAAGTCAAGTATAAAGCAGCAAAAATTTACATACTGAAAACTTCATAATTTAAAGTCTTCTCTTACAAAATTACACAGAGCTTAAGTTTTAACTTTGATAATGATAAGTCATGATGTAACTCAGGAGATAGAAAACATGCGGTTAGGAAAAACAATTTGTTCAACACTACAATTATTCAGAGTTGTAGCTTCATTCTCATTCTTCTAATTCAAATGAAATGATATTTTCTTTAGTACTTGGTTTTGTTTTGAATAAATAGATGCTGATTTGATTTAAACAATTGACACACAATCAAAAAAGGAACAGGTACAAAACTGATCCTACACCAACAGCAGAATGCGAGGCAAGCAGAGCAAATTTTGACATATTGAGCTAGTAACATTTATGGAAACTGTATTAGCGAGGTTGAAAAAGTTATAACTTCAGCTTATCAATATTTTCTGTTGTTCTATTTTATAGAAAATAAAGCTAATATACTGCATAACAAAGCACTTTATTCAAAGGGCTCTAAAGTCTTCAGTGACTTGTGCCAGATTCCCATACGATGCTTTGTTTTGTTATGTTTGGTGTTTCTACAAAACAGCTGATGGGACTTCTTCAAACATTCACCAATATTAACCCTAGAAGCAAGGGCAAACAGTAAAAACAGAAAGTTCTTTTTTTTTTTTTACAACAATCATGTAGGAAAACGATGATGCAAAACATTAATATGAAACGCTTCTAGGGTTGAAGAAGATTCACTGCTTGATAACAGAATGATATTGTAACAATGATATGTTTTTTTTATTTTTGTCATCATCACAACTACAGCCGAATCTCATCAATCTTTCGCACAATTTGAACTAAAACCTCAGAAACTTTGCTTAAGAAGTGCTTTATGGTTGATGGACTCTGACAAAACCAATCTAAATCTAGCACTAATGAGCTGTCATTAATTTCTAATGCAAGGTAGACCTTATGGAACACTGTCAAAACCAAAATAGAACTAACAGTATAATGCATTACCAGTAATTAAATTTTTAAAAATTAAAAGATTTTTGTTAAAACTACTATTAGAGTCAAAACATTTTATTTTTTCTTTTCCTATGTAACAAAGTTAGAGATTGTTTAGTCTTGTCCCTTAGTCATGCTATGTACAATGTAGGCCTAGATAAATGCTACGCTTGCTTTCTTAGTGCAATGTGTTAGTATTTGTAAATATAAGTAACTTATGGTTTTCATAACTCATTAAAATCTAGAATGATCGCCCATTGTTAAGTGTGTAGGTCTAGGCTTCTGGATTTATCTAGATTCTGACCTTCTGGTTCATTTACATCATGTTTGATGACGTAGGAGGAATTTCGGGCGACTTATTTTTAACTTGGCTTGTGATTGGATATTGGGGGTCATTGCTTTGTTAGGCCACGCCTTCCCCACCTTTCTTGCATAGGGAAGAATTTTTGAGCGATAGCCAGAACATGTGTTCTGGGAGTGTGTTTTGCCTATAAATAATGCTCACGCGGTTAATTAAAAAAAATGAGAGCGGTTAATTAAAAAGACTGTGAGGATAGATACTGGATGAAGAGAGAGTGAGCAGTTTTGTGCAAAAGTTTGATCTACGATTTGTTTATGTTGGACATTGGCAGTTCCACTGTTGTTATTTCCGACTGTTGCTGGATGTAAATACTGTTTTGTGTTGATTTCTTCATTTTGAGTTGAATAAACTTATTTTCTACCTTCTTCACGTGACTTTTCACGTTTTCAAGATTTTAAAAGAACTCACAAGTCTCGCATCAGGAGTTTTATTCGTTTACTAGCTTATTATTTCTGGTGTTTGAGACATCCTTTTTTTCACAACTTTTCTAAATGGATATGACATTAGGAACACTCTAGCTGTAATGAGGCATGAAGGATATGTTTTCTTTTTGCTGCAAACATAAGAATCAGTGCAGAAACTGTATCAGCCAAGACAGCTCAGGAATCAATTCAAGTCACACACTCTCAGATAAAATTGTCTCTCCTTAAAGACAAACACTACTTCTTAAGATGCAAAAACAAAACAAAACAAAGCTAAAGTGAGTAGTCACCTTGACTACCAAACTAAGCTTGAAGTATAATAACCCTTCTATAGTTTAAAACACTACAAAGGTAGCAATAATAAAACAAAATGTGATTTTCAACTCTATAGAGTAAACTGAGTTATCGTCATGGCTGATGCAAGTTGGACCTAAAATGGAAGTAATTTTACAGAATAACTCCCAATCGTCACATAAGCAACAAAACAAAAGCTTTGATCATTTGGGTATGCAATCAGTTTCCTTTTACAAAAACTTTGACATCCACAAGTAAGTTTTAAAAAAACTATAGGCAGAGTCATTGCCTCAAATCAAAGCAAGTTCTTACGTTATGCAGGGAAATAAATAAGAAACTTCCTAAATCATTTCCAAATCCAAACAAAAGGCACACACGTATAAGAAGCTGTAGAAATTCTTAAATAAAAGACCCTACTTGACAACCAAAACATTGTCCTTGTTAATGGCATTAGTTTCAAGCATAACACAAAAATCTTAAAAACAAATTTGACACTAAAAAAGCATATCTTCACAACCATTGGTTTTACTTTAAGGGAGCAAAACCCCTATACCGTCTCTCTGATGAATGTTTTTTTTTTTCAGACGTTCAACCCCCTGCTAGGCCATTACTTTTAATTGAAGAGCGGTTTTCCAAAACTCATTATCTGCATGTTTCAAGTTTTGTTTCAGAGAAAATAAAGAAACCCTTCTCATTTTTTCCTCTTTGTCTGTGTAAAACTAAAAGTACACATGATATTAAGACATATAATAGAGAAGTCCTTCATCAACTTCTGGTTGAACAAGCAACATTTGTGTTAGCCTCAATATCAAGAATCATGTAAGAGCTGAACTCAGATTTCACCATCTTAAATGCTAATACCTAGTTTTCAAAAACCGCTGCTCAATTTGTCTTTTTGTAGAGAATTTTTTCTTGAAGACTCCCCAATCTAAGAAGAGTGTAGACTGGGAGATTTGCAGACTGTATATTCTGAGCTCACTTATTTCCCTAATAATGCCTTTGTAGCTCACAACTTCTTAGGTTACCATCAAAACCAAAAGCTCTTCCTTACTCAAGTATCAACAGGTTATGTCGGTCACTACCTCAAACACTGAAATAGCTCATTAGCTTAGGCATTTGGGTAAACAAATCTAAATAAATACTTGCTGAAATCCGTGTAAAAACAGCGCAGACCCCTGCAAACATTACACTCCCTACATCACTCTAGAAAACCTTCATCATCATCATCATCATCATCATCATCATCATCATCACATAAAAGAAACTCTTAAAAAATTAATGCTGCCGTTCCTCACACAGCCCTCGCAAATGTTGATGCAACAAAGACTTTCTTCTCTCTCACAGGTGAGACGATTTTTCCACCACGCGAGAGTAGACTGTCCGTGTGTGCGAGGATCTCGATCGGTCAACCTCAAAGCTCGTCTCCTGTTCTACGACATACTGCCCGCTTCTCCTTCCTGCGCCCCCGCTACCGTTCGTCTGGCTGCTCAGCCTAGCTGGTGACACTCTTCTCTCCGAGTGATCTTCTCTCTCTCTTGTGCGCGTTATGTCATTCTCAGTGCGGGCTACTTTCATCTGAGCTGACAGTCTGCCAGAATAAGGGTCATAGTGATTGTCCGAGACGCCGATGCTGCTGCCGCCGTTGCGGTAGCCCATATGGGCAGGGGGTGAAGAGTTCGAAGATCCCACAAACCCATCAGATTTGCTGATTGGGATAACTGTGACCCCCTCACGGTAGATGAACATCGGTCCCATATCTGCCGGTTCCGGCTCTGGTCTGCCGTCGTACGATGATCCGTTCAGGTTATCATAATCAGAACCTACAGAACCTGGCGAGTCCTCACCCTCATCTACTTCCTGCGGATGTACTGCGGGTGGGGGAGGCGGATCTCTTTCCCCGACCGGACTGCTTGGGTTGCTGTTAGCTAGGGTGACTGGGAGAATAACAAAGGAAGGGTGATTGTGCGCTGGAGATCCTGAGGCAGCTCGGACTGTCGTGGTGCTGCTGCTGCTGTAACGATGAGATGGGGAGTGCCTGTTATCGGCAGCATCAGCACTGCGGTCCCTGTATGGCAGCGGGGAGGATGATGATGTCATGGTTTGCTGTTGGTTGTTGGATGAGGGAGAGAGGCGGGCTCTATCAATGTCCGTAAGGGCTGACGGGCTGTTACCATTTGATTTACTCTGCCCTGGTTCACCAGAGTTGATTGTTACATTTACTTTGTTCACTGAGCTTACCGGTGAGTGAGGGTATTGGGGTGGTAAGGATGAGCGAGACTCACCGCCCGGCCCCGTCCCTGCTCTCTGAGGGGAGTGTTCTATTGCACTGGTCACTCTAGCACGCTGGGGAGCCGGTCGCTCTACGGTCGAGGTCACAATGCGTCGACCTGACCCTCCTGCCACTGATGGTGAAGACGACGAGAGAGAAGTCGGTCTCTTCTCAAAAGATGGGTTTCTACCGACTGTCACTGTCGGAGGGCTATGTGTTGATCTTGAATCCGAGGAGGTTCTTTGCATTTCAAGGGAGCGCGTCATCGCAGGAGGGGGGCCCTCATATTGCCTCCTCTGTTGTGGTTGTTGTTGGTGATGGTAGTAATGCCCGCTGGCAGGAGGGTACTGATCTTCACTTCCTGTCTGGTCCAGCGGTGGGTTGGTCGGCGTTGTAGGCGTGGCCAGCTCTGGCTCTACATCCAACCCAACTTCGTCCAAATCTATGGGATTTGCAAACCCATCCAGATGTCCTTCCCCTGACCCTGACCCCGAAGCCATGGCCAGAGCCGACAAGCTACCTAAGTCTGACATCCCATCCCCTCCAAAGGAAGTGCGTGAGCTGGGAGCAGAGGTGCGGGCGCTCTGGTCCGCCAGGGAAATGCGCGAGTTGGTGGCCGTGTCGTAGTAAGAAGACCTGTCGTCACCTATAGAGTACTGCGAGACTCTCGAGTGAAGAGATCTCGAGTCTGGGGGGCCAGCCCCGCTTCGACCGCTGCGGGAAAGCTCTGGTGTACTCAGGAGATGATTCGCCCCGCCGCTCAAACTGCTCGAGGTGTTCTTCCTGCGCAGGTATGCAGCCTTCCCGCCCGACCGCGGAGGGTTTTTACGAAAATGTTCATCAACGGTCTGCTCAGACTTCTTCCCAATGAGCTGCTCCACGCTTGGCGCAATGTCCAGACCAAACGGCAGGGCTGGGGCTTCGTTCTTCTTGGCCTTGGGCGGAAGTGCCATGCGTGCTTTGCGTAGCTCCTCCATGCAAATCTGGAGCTGCTCTATCACAGTGTCATCCTCGTATACAAAGTCTTTCTCAAGGTTGGTCTGGAAGAAGGTCAGTAACTCTTCCATCTGCATCTTCATCACGCGGCCTTCAGAACACACACACACACAAGGACAAAATAGTAGAAAAACACAGAAACACAATTAATAATTTTTATAAAAATTGCTAAAAACTGAAACTTTTCTATCTTACTTTTTCCAAATAGTTTTGATAAATAGTGAAATTTTAAAAAGCAATGCCTAGGTTAAGTAAAGTTTAGTTGACATATCTCCAGCTTGAACTCCTTGACCTAATTACATAAGTTTCAGTGCTATTCTACTGTATCGCAACCAATCTCATTTCTTACTCCACAGGGTTAACTATTACAACAACAAAAATGAGATAAGATAAGATAAGATAAGATAAGATATACTTTATTTATCCCACCAGGGGAAATTGTACAGACATGCTCATAAAAATACATATAAATGTGGTACGTAAATTACGTACGTGACAAGTGTAAGATCATTATCTTCGTGTATAGTAAACAGAAGAATTAAAATTAACAGTTGCGCAGAAAGATATGCCCATACACTAGGGTACTACTGACGATAATTTCTGGCCGTACTCACGTCGATGCACTTTGATGATACAATAGGCCATAGACACCAGCAAGACATCGCCCTCCAGCATGTAAATATCCCACAGTCGTAGCGTTAGGTGAAATGGCATCTGACAGGCACAGCAACAACAAAAAATAAGCTCAGCTTAAAAATATGAATAACAAAATTACGGGGATAAAAGGTCAATAATAGGCAAAAAAGTAAAAAAATATATAATCTCAAATGTAAATGTTTATGCCTTGTATTGCTTATTTAATGTATAGAATAAATTCTAGTACAACGAATAACCTTTCTTCTCTTCGAACAGTTTGTGTGCAAGTTCGAACAGTTTGTGTGCAAGTCTTGTTTTAAGAATTATATTATATAGCAAGATATACAGTGATTAAACAAAGGGACATAAACATTATTAAAATGCTACAACAAAGAATAAAACAATTTAGTTCTGAGCCAGCTCATGGAGTTTTCAGCATCATTTAAAATGTCTTTATTTTAGCACCAAAAAAAAAAACAACAATCATTTTGATCTATGAAGTTTCACACTTCAAAGAAGATTAACAAAAGTAACTAAAAAACAACTCATGGTGTTTCAAATATGTCTCTTGCAGATTTAGCCTGACAGCATCAGACTTTTTGTCACAAAGAATTGATTCAAGATGTGCCCTGTATAAATTTCAAAAGTAGCCTACACATTCTTAATTTCCAATGAAAGGTTTCTCTCTCTCTCTTTCTCCCCACTACCCTCTGCCCTCTTTATAAGATTGAAAAAAAAATGTAAACCCTGGAAACAAAACAAAAAATGAGAGAATTTTAATAGGAAAAATACAATTACAGAACAGAAAACCAAAGGTCTGCTTTCAAATTTTGTCCTTCAGTCTTGATCTCTAATGTTAAATTACATAGATAGAAAATCTAGGCCAGACCTGCTGCAGCACAATTCCTCATAACAGGCTATTAATCTGAGCTAAACAAAAAAGCATCCAAGTTCAATGTTTTCCAGGAACCTTAGTTGATAACCACAAGGCATAGACTTGCGGTAGTGAGATAAAGTAATTTACTCACCCTGTCAAGAAAACACTGTAAGAACCATTTGATCGTGTACAGGGTAGGATACATCTCATTTCTCTCCTGTTGAAAAAAAAAACAATGCTCAAAGGTTTTGTGGTTGAAATAAAAAAAAGGGGGACAAATGATGTAGATGAAGTCACTTCTCTAGCTCTACAAATCAAAATTTTTAAAAAAGATTTCTTGTTTGAAAAGAAGTGCCCTGTGCCTTGTCTGCCCTGGCAAAATGGAGTACGTTGTGACAGGGGAGAAAAAAATTTAAACCCTCTTAGCCATTTTTTTCTCAAATGGGAAAAATGTTGGGCAAAAATGCAGCTAACGTATCTTACTAAATTAAATACACCATTTTTTGGTCCAAGGATGAATTTTTTCATAACTATAAAAAAATGAGATGCTCCATTTGGCCACCACATTGACGATACATAGATTACATCGACACAACAGTCAACACTATGGGGAAACCCACCAGATGTTTTCTGATCTTCGGCAAGAACTTCCTCAGAACATTGTCGTGGTGTTCTTGAAACCGCAGAAGCTTCGGGAAACCAAGCATGAAAAATCCTGGAATCCAAGGGAAAAAAATTGTCATAATCATGTCAACTTTTGACCAACATTTTTCTTTTTTCACTCCTAATGTTTCAGATGAGATATTCAACTTTGAATTTAAAATTGTTCTCTCCAGTTATCTTTCTCTTTGGACGGTTTTAAATTAACGAAGTATTTTTCTACTTTTCTTGCTTTTTTTTTCTTTCAAAGAAAAAGAAATCAGCAGAAGTTCAATTATTTTCACAGACTTATAATAAATGTTCAACACATTCAAGTCTGGTTAAAAAAAAAAAATGCATTGAAAAAATATGAAAACCACTGAGTGTGTAACTTATGACATTCAACTCGTTCGGTCTATTTGCTAGACATACATCATCTCTTATCTGTTATCAGAACAGTGTGTGACTGCTACATTTGGATAGCCTCTCTCAGACAAAACTTTATCTCTAACAAATCTTTCTTTAGAGCAGCTATTCTCTTACTGCCCTTCTTGCCATGGGCAGCTAGAGCAGCAAGCTATTCTCAGTGCATATGTTTTTCTGTGAGCAGGTTAGCATCGTGACTCAGCATATTCGCTATACAAATAGTGAATAATTTAAACCAGCATATCCAACGTTCTGGTCGACTGTTTTGAATACGCTATACAAATAATGATTAATTTACACCAGAACATCCAAAGTTCTGGTCGACTATTTTCAATATGCTATACAAATAATGATTAATTTAAACCAGCATATCCAACGTTCTGGTCGACTGTTTTCAATACACTATACAAATAATGATTAATTTACACCAGAACATCCAACGTTCTGGTCGACTATTTTCAATATGCTATACAAATAATGGTTCATTTAAACCAGCATATCCAACGTTCTGGTCGACTGTTTTCAATACGCTATACAAATAATGATTAATTTAAACCAGCACATCCAACGTTCTGGTCGACTGTTTTCAATGCGCTATACAAATAATGATTAATTTAAACCAGCACATCCAACGTTCTGGTCGACTGTTTTCAAGCCTCACCATGCATTGTGTGCTTTGGACTGATGAAAAGTTGAGAAAGACCCCAAAATGCATCCTATGGAAAAAACAAAAAAGATGTTAGCGAGGAATCCAGATAAAAAAATTTTTTTTAAAGAAAATATACATAAACTCAACACAAACATTGAAAAAGTAAAAAAACGCAAAACAAAATTTGTCTCTCCTCTGAGCTGTTGTTTCATATCAGACAGTGGTGTAAGTTTTATTACATAAAAAATTTTTTTTCTATCCCTTACTTGTTGAAAACTGAGTCTGCATACTCTAACTGCCAGCCAAACAGGTACAGTAGGCTTATGACCCACATTTAACGATAACAAGAACTATGGGTTCAAAGGAAGATTTCACAATCCCATATTTTTAATCTATTTGAGCACTACATCTTATTCCGGAAATTAAGAGAACAAATCTTGATAATAACATATACAGAGTCATATAAAACCCTTAACTTACTTATCTTAAAAGGTATTTTTACAAGCCCAATTCCACTTCAAAGGTGCTCTCAGGGCTTGGGTCCCAATGACAATTTACGGGCTGCCACCCAGAGACTAGCGGAGATACCGTGACTTAGCCTTAGCCAGTCACATTATACTGACATTAACCCACCCAGTAGGGGCCCGGACTGCTCGGCTGTGTTTCGAACCCGCGACCTCTTGGCCACGGAGCGAAGCTACTACCGACTGAGCTATCTAGGCCCCCATATAAAACCCAACATGGAAACACTGGGAAGGTGTCACATAAAAAACCACTTGTCCTTCAACCATCTCAAGCTGGCTAACATGATTATGATGATGGGCACCCTTGTTGCATCTCTCCACTGTCTTGCATGTACC
>BMAT01011267.1:84627-98885 GCA_019649035.1 Elysia marginata
GAGAGAGAGAGAGAGAGAGAGAGAGATAGCTACCCTTACATCAAAAACACTTCAGAGCAGTACATTTTTATATTCAGAAGGTTGGAGTGCTCTTGTCACGAAAACTTTAAATAGACTTCGGAGACTTAACTCAAACGCCTACCTTCATAACATATGACGAAGTACTAGTGACGACAGCTGTCAATCAAAAGTAGGCGTGGCTAGTTGACAGCGGAGTAATATTACTGATAAGGAGCCCGGATAGCCCAGTGGTTGCGGCTGGAGTCATGAATAGACCTACATATGTCTTGTTTATATTATATTCTACGATATAATTTCATACTAGACAGTTTAAGATAAACTGACAAAAGAAGTCAACTTAACTGGAATTTTAAATACAGAATACTTGTAGTCGCAAATCTCAAGACATCATTGTTTACTTTTTCAGCGGATAACAGCAAAATTTGAGCTTTTCCAAACCACCACCGCCAATAATATCCCATGCTTTTCGTCAGGAAATATAAGTACACTTAACGGTGGTCTTGTTCATGTGCATGATATATAGGGTTATAATATTTTAATTTGCCCGGGACCTACAAAAACCAGCTACTGCCACAGCCTGGTTTTTATTACTTTTTTTTTTCAAATTCAATTCAATTCAAGTTTATTCAGTCAATACAAAGTTACATTAGAACACGTATTGAAAATAAGCAATGCTCAGTCAGACTGGTAGATTCAAACATCGTTTGAAATATTAAATGTACATGGATTACTTGTTATTGCATGTATTATCACCTCACACCAAGTCATTCAGAAAAACCACCAAGCTCATTATGACCTTGGTCAAGCTAGATTCCAACATTGATAAAACTCGGTTACTGCTATAGCGAATACAGACACCTCCTGATACTAAATAACATCATTTAGAGCAAGCGCTCAACTCTTGTTGTGTGGGTTTCATCGTGAGATTACAGACTTTAAGCAGCCAACGCGTGAGTATGACGGGAACGTCTGAGGGTCTATTTTTAGAAACTGGTTTCATTATTTTTATAGTTTCCTCGTCCTGCTTTCCCGATTTTCACGTACGCGTATTGAGACACGGTGCGTGTGCTTAAGGTCTCTAATAAAACCGTGTCAAGACGCATCAAACAAATCCTAACCCTAGCCAGGTGGCGAAAACAACACAACATGGTACGCTTGTTCACATCGGGCATGCGCAACTTGTAGATTGACTCTCTAAGTTCATTACAACTAGCGCAGTATGTTTGTCTCAGCCGTAGTCGTTATACGTATAGATCTACAGTTGTTACGCGTCTCGCAGGGCAAAAAAAAAAAAAAAACAAAACAGTAAAAACAAACAAAATAATGCAGATTTATTACATACCGGGGCTGTTAACCATGTGCTTTTTCCCTTATTTATCTGAAAACTTTTTAAATGATAACAATATCAAAATCTGAACGGCAAAGGCGTTAACAAGCCTATCACCGAGAAAAAAAATTATGCAAGTATCGGTAGTAAAAAAAAAAATAACAATAGAAATTCCCGATATAATAATGGTAATTACGCTAGCAGGGTGTCATCATCTTTATTTTTATGGTTTCAAGATAATTGACCTTGAGGCATAATGATGTGCTTCGTTTTCTTAGATTTAGAGATGCTATTTTAAAGTTTCGCATTCGAGAAAAACGGCTCAGCGCATTTTAATTAATATTACAGACTTTAAGCAGCAACACGTGAGTATGACGCGAACGTCTGTGGGTCTATTTTTAGAAACTGGTTTCATTATTTTTATGGTTTCCTCAATCTGCTTTCCCGATTTTCACGTACGCGTAATGAGACACGGTGCGTGTGCTAAAGGTCTCTAATCTTTGACAACACGGGCGATGATCTTAATACTTATGAACACAGCAATATGTACATGTGAGAAAATGCCGAGATGTCTGAGATTTTATTGGTATATTGAAGTCTACACTTTTATCTCGTCAGAACTGAGTTTTGCAAGGTTGGGGCAATGGGAGGCGCTGTTAGACTTGGAGCAGAATGATATTAGAAGAGAAGAGAAAAGAGTGGGAGTGTTGGTGTGGGAGATGGAGCACGAGAAACACACAGATAGACAGTCGGACATACAGAAACGATTGGGAGGAAAGATGAAAAAGGGGGCACTTAGAAAGAGGAAGGGAGCGAGAGAGAGAGAGAGTGAAAAAGAAAGAAATAGAGAAAGAGAGAGTGAAAGAGAAAGAAAGAGAAAGAGCGAGAGAGAGTGAAATAGAAAGAAAGAGAGAAAGAGAGAGAGCGAGAGAGAGAGAGAGAGAGAGAAAGAGAGCGAGTGAAAGAGAAAGAAAGAGAGAAAGAAAGAGAGAGAGAGAGAGAGAGAGAGAAAGAAAGAGAGAGAGAGAAAGAAAGAGAGGAAGAGAGAGAGAAATAAAGAGAGAGAAAGAGAGAGAGAAAGAGAGAGAAAGAAAGAGAGAAAGAGAGAGAGAGAGAAAGAGAGAGAGAAAGAGAGAGAGAGAAAGAGAGAGAGAAAGACAGAGAGAGAAAGAAAGATGGAGAAAGAGAGAGAGAGAGTGAAAGAGAAAGAGAGAGAGAGTTCAGGAAGCTTGATGTTTATCATGTTACTCAAACTACAGTGCAGGCCATGTAATTTCCAACCTGAATAATTAAACTATTTGTATAGTTCAAACTTTATTTACATTAACAATTTAGTCCTTGCTTTGAAATATTACTACTAGTACTACTGATGACTCGATTTTCGGATAATTATTTCCAAGTTTTACTTTTTTTATCATGGGGTTCGAAGTACCTTTAGGACTTTTTATATACACTTAAGACCATTATTATGAAGATGATTAGAAACAGGTTTCCATGATACAAAAAAAGATATTATGATAAATCTAAAGTACACCAGCAATATTTTGAAAGCTACGTGACAATTTCAAGTGTAGATCAAAAGTATACCTCTCCTACTGGACACCAAACAATTTTGCACGGCTAGAGAAAGTAAAGGATCCTTTTGAACGTTTTAGAAATTACAAAATTGAGCTCAACTTGTAGTATACAAATTAAATAGTAAATCTACCCGTTTAAAAAAATTTAATTTTTGTCCAACTCCCAAGTTCCCTAAGAACTAAACAGCAAGAAAACAGAATCAATGATAATAACGAGGAAAACATCCATACCAAAATGTGAAATCAAGATTGAAGAAAACACCATAAAACAAGCCAACTCATTCAAATACCTTGGAACACAGATGACATCGGATGGTAGGAACCACCAAGGGATAAAAAGTAGAATTGCTCAAGCGAAAGCCTCTTTTCAACAAATGAAATCCATTATGACAAACATAAAGATATCAATAGTAGTGAGAAAATGACTCCTAGAGACATTTATAGAAACGGTGCTACTCTATGGTTGTGAGGCATGGACAATTGACGAGCGAATGAAAAGTTCCTTGGAGGCAACAGAGATGTGGTTTTTAAGAAGAATGATGAGAATACCATGGACAGCGAAGAAAACAAATGAAGAAATCTTAACAGAAGCACAAACCACAAGACAATTAATGACCAAAATACGAAAAAGACAGGCAAAATTTGTTGGTCATGTCATAAGAAGAAACCAACTAGAACATTTGGTGACAACAGGAAAATTTGATGGAAAGAGAGGCAGAGGAAGACCAAGAGAAAAGATGTTGGACAGCCTGGCGGACTGGATGAATATTGAGAAACCATCATAGATGATCAGAAAGATGAGCTGTAGAGATGATTGGAGGTCCCTGATCGCCCACACCAGCCGGCATGGCACCTGAAGAAGAACTCCCAAGTACTGAGAGTTCTGATATGAGAAAAATGAACAAACTAAGAATATACAGAGATGCTTCTGTGGCCTGACAAAAAATGCCTGAACTTTTTTTAATGCTAACAGTTCACCTTGGCGCACAGCAAATTAGAGGTACCAATACTACATAAAGACACCAACTGATCAAGGATAATTAAAATAAATAAATAAAATAAAAATATGTGTAAATGCAGGATTTTCCGCATTTGCTGGAAAAGAAGCATCTCTGAAGATAATTTTTTAAAGTGTTAATATAACTCGTGGTGAAATGTGTAGGTATTTGACACTGTTATCACACATTGCATACTCACTCATTGTGAATCCCTTGTCCCTAGGTGTTCAACAGTAAGATTGAGTAAATATCCAAATAATATTGGGTTTCTGTTGGGAAAAAAGAGAAAAAAAACATATATACATGTATAAACAAATCATTGCTCAAATGACAGAGAACTAACACTAACCACACCCAAACCAAAGGGTGAATGAGTCCATACTGCGGCACTTTATAAAGCCATGGTTCTGGTTAATGTTATGAATTATTTTGATATCTAATACGGTAATGATAAAGTAACTAATAGGCTACTTTTTAAAAAAAAATTTTTATGATGATATACAGTTTGTTTTACTTTAACTCTCATACAAGTAGACAGGTCTAGGTTTGTTTGCTTTTTTTTTCATTGTTTCTGCAAACAACTGCCTTGATTTAAGGCAGGACACAACCGAGCTGAAACGCCGATTTAGCTAGTACAGCGAAAGGCACTGTCAGCTCGGTTTGAGAGAGAGAAGAATCGGCTCAAGGTCAGTTGGCAGGCAGAAAGCTTTAAAGCTATTCTATTCGAAAGTCGGTTTTGTTGGCTTAACTTCCTGTCTGAACCGGCGCCGACGGTCTAAAAAATTAGGTCAACCGCCCAGCCTTACCTTGATCTTGAGGAGCATCTTTGACTTATTGAGCTTTTCTTTTTCGATGCAATCTTAGCTTTATCTTGAAGCTTTCAATCATCAATGGCAAAAACATTTAATTTTTCAACAATTCACCACAAGAGCAAGTTGGTCTTAGTCTAAGACTTAAGCACTTTTTACTCATTGCAGTGCAGCAGTCCCCTTCTCTTCTTCTTAGAACATGACAAAATTATGGCAAATAATGACTCACAATTTTGAAATGGTGGCAGTGTGCTTATTTTAATTGGATGAAAGATAGATAAGGTTCATTCTAATTTTACTAGCTTATTTCAAGACGCAAATATTCCATTCATCTCATTTGATCATAAGACTTGAATACTTCATACTAGACTATACCCCAACAAGAAATGACTACCACCGTTTGTGATTGGGGCAACACAAATAAATCCTAAAACCTCTATAACCCTTATTTCACCTTATTAAGCCTAAATTTTTATGGTGACAAGATCCATCTAATTCTTAGAAATACAGAGTCCTGTGCAATGAAATGTAGTCTAAGGAATTCCGCAGAGGGAGCCATTAGTAATTTAAAAACAAATAAGGTTATACTTAATCTGTGGCCAAGTGTTAGAACTAGTTTGTAATAACTATAATGACAGAGCTTTTCACAATTTTGTTCAAACAATTAAAAACTGTTTCAACACTCTGGCGGCCATTTTTATTTACATGATTCACATGTTGCAGCTCCGAGGTCAGGGGTCAAGTGGTTTGACCCTGGAGTTTAGGCATCTCCTATTGGCTAAATACGCTAAGTTAAATTGCCCTTCATTTCGTCAAATAAGGTTACTGTTAACTGTATAACTATTAGAAACAATGTAGGGCCTAAGTTTATATTATCCTTTTTAGTTTTTCATAAAATATTTTTACACTACCCTGAATACACCATAGGGTTTTCTATGCTATATTTATGGAATCATTAAACTACATGGTCTACGGCAAACAGTCAAACACAGGTCGTCAAATTTTCAAAATGAAATCCATATAGTAATGTTGAAACAATGCAGTCAAAATTAAAATGATCTAACAGCACCGCAGTAAAAATAGTATAAATAAAAAAGGATAAGAAATTTTAAAACCGTTTCTTTTTTTTTTCTCCAGCAAAAAAATAACATTCTAGGCTTCCTTCTGTGGCAATCTTTCCATGAAATGCATTGTAAATTTTTAGTTATTAAAAATCATTTAATGACGAAATGAAGGTTACAATAAAGAGAAATTTTTATTCAAAATCAACAATGGCTCCCCCAGTGTGGAAATCCTGCCTATAATTATATCAAAAGTCTATTTTAAGGATTATATTTTAAAAGGTGGAAAGGAGTGGTCTTCCGATACAAGGCATTGGTGTTTACACCCTTGACTTTTTTTTATAAAAGTGTTGGTAATGGGTACTGCTATTTCTCAAAAACCCTCAAGAACCCTGCATACATATCTATCTAAGTAAAGTAATATTAGTAAAATTTGTAGAAAAAACTGAAGCAAACCATTGATTGGATGCATTTGTAGCCTAAAGTCTAGATCTAGACCTAGATCTACTTTCTATCTGTGACAGTGGTGATGGTATCAATACGTCGTCTGCTGGGTCTTAGGTCTGTGTGGTTAAATAATTATAATGATGAGCAACTGCGATTCAGATATATCAGTACCGAAAATCAGTAACCTTTAAATATATTGCAATGTATTTATGATTGATATATTTTGAAACCCAATTTTAATCGTATCTTCTAACATGTGGGTCTATCATCTCCATGTATGGGGTGTGTGTTGGTTATAACCTCGGTATCGCCATTGTTCCTTATAGCAAAACCTAACCACAACACTAAACCTAAGTGTGGCGGTACCAAATGATAATTAGCCTTAAATATATGAAATCGATGTTTTGGTATACATGCAGTTTCCTCAAATTTTACTTACTTTGTGGTAATATAGGCCTATGTGGGGTTCTCAAAAGTTTTCAAGGGTTCTCGGGGGTTTTCGGGGGTTCTCAAGGGATATAGAGAAAAAGCACAACCGTTGTTAATGGAGGGAATTTCCGCAATCAAAGAATTTTTTTAGGTTGTGCATCTTGATGGAGCATGCAATGGTGAGAACTTAAAAGGCTCTGAACCTAAATTTCATAAATTATAACAGAACAAATTTATAGAATTAGAAGCTAAAGAAACTAAGGTTAGGCTAACGGCTCGTCCTACTTTAACAGTAGATTCCTTGTAAACTCGTTTGCCGCCCCCTCTCCTCCTCTTGCTCCCATCCCAAATCACCCAAGGGACAGGATAATCAATCATCAATGTAGATCTAATCTACCTTTTCAAGTCTTGGTTAGATCAGGAAATCAATTGACAGTCTGCATTCTACACATCTATAAAATCTGGTTCTTATGCAAATCTTTCTTTTTATCTATATAAATTAGATCTAGAAATTAGATTCAACTACAGTTCTACTTTATGATTCTAAATCTAGATCTAGACCTAGATCCAGTAGATCCAGGTCCTTCGGATGCTTCTGCTAGCCTAGTCTAGTGCTAAGAGTAAGACTGAGAATAAGATAGATCTTGATCTAGATTACCGTTAGAATGTTGATGAGCGGCGAGTTCGACATTGCGCACCAGACACATCCATTGGACATATCAGAGGATCATAGTTCATCTAGCAAGCTGAGGGTTCATCTAAACTAGGCCCAGTTTAGGTGAAAACATTTTTATGCATCGATGAATGCAGCAGGCAGGACAAGCCCACCGAGTAAATTTATTTTTAGTCAAAACAGGAACTCCTACATATCACGTGATGTACAAAGGTAAAGCTAGGCTCACATTGTTTTAAATGGCTTTTTGTATAACATTGCAAAACCAATGAGTTATGTGAAAAGGCTTAGTTCAGTAAAATGATATAAAGAAGGATCTCAAGTATACATCTATTATACTTTAGACCTTCTTTCAAGAAATATGATATGATAAAATTCGAAACTAAGATCTAGGAAAATACTGCAGCTGTAAAGGTAATGTACGCATTATAATTCTAAATTTAAAAGTAGTTACTGATTACTTCCCATTAAAATGACTGCTAGAGTATCCACAAATTTTTAGCATTTTTATATTGTTAAGATTTCTTATTTAAATCTTGGGCTTCAGATAAATGAAACAATTTTCAGACACATTTCCATAAATTCTATCGGTAAGATATAGATATAAAATCAATGACTATATATTCAAAGAATTGAAATATCTGTTCTTGTCAATTCCATGTAGATCTAGTCCTTTAGATTCTAGATCCAGTTTGGTTTTATTCTCAATGTCTCTTGTCTAGCAAAATCCGAGATCTATAACTAAATACTTTTATCTTAAGAGAAATAACTATTTCAAAAGATCTTTGTCGCATATCTTTGAAGGGCAGTTTTGTATGAACTGATGTGAAATAAACCAAAACAATAAGTGGTGTGGAACAAGCAATTAGGCTTATAATTAGTAGATATATAATTAGTCTTTGACCTAAACACGGCCTCAGGTTTTTTTATGGGTTAAGAACATAATTAGGCTAGTTCTTTGCTATCATGGTCAATACCATTCAATGTTTTTGATTATGAAACATATAAAGTTAACGACTGTTCTATAATTAGTCGGTAGGCTTTTAATTTCTTGCCTCACGTATTTAGCCCACTGTGGGATTCACGTGAAGAAGAGTACATGTAATTATGCCATACAGGAGAGACTTTGAGAGAGTTTTTAAACTTATGGGAAAAAAGAGATATTTGGATAATGTCCCGGGTTATACTTATAGCACTTGAGAGGCAGTGGATCAGTAAGGTCTGAATTACAGAAAATGTTGAAAATTGCAGTGAAAAATAGAAAAGGTTCATACAAAAGGGCTACAGAGTACATTAACACAAATCAATCGCCTAGTAAAATTATAATTCCGCCCATAATATTTAATATAATTAATTTATGGTTTACTTAATCTTTAATATATCTTAAATGAAAACAACAACAAAAAACAACTCAAATGTTACATTTAATGATAAAAAATTTTGTACAGAGAAACTCGAATTAATAATATTTCATGAGAAGTGTTTTTTTTTAGTAAAAAACGTGGGCCTAATCTCACTTTTAATGGCCTTAATCAAATTTTTTTCTCAATTTCAGAGAGGTGAAGACAAACAAGCTGAAATATTGCTCAAAATCACAAGCCTGCCAGTCATTCTTAGCAATAGTTATGTTTAGCTTTCCTCCGATAGGAATTTGTGTGGTTTTGGGTGTGGGTGTGGGTGAGATTGAGACTTGCATGCTTGATATTACGTTTTTCTGCACTGGCTTCGATTCATCTAAGTCGGTTTCAATGCGGTAATTTTTTTTAGAATTTACAGCGAATTACGTGCCTGAAGCATGGATGACTATAGAATTGATGGCAATAGTGTGACTATGTATATGCGTCATATTCTTAGAACAAAACAGCATGTACTCGCACCGCTTCTTAGGTTTAAAGTTCTTCCTAGATTTAAAGTTAAACCGAACTTCTAAAACCCGGAGCAATTTTATTACTGCAAATATAACCGATTGCCCGGAAACCAGACCTAGTTTTCCCCGACTACAACATTTAAATTTCACGACCATTATCTTTTTCAATGCTGGTTTTTCCCGATATTTAGTAATGATAATGAAATTCCCGACTTTTTCACGAGTTCCCGACCGAGTGGGAACCCTAAACATTCGTCATTGTAATCCAAATTAATTTCTTTCCCTGAGAGACGCGTGATATCTGGCAAGAAATCCAAGTAACCAAATATAGGCCTACTGCCAGTTACACTTGAAGTTCCATAGTTTGCCGTTCTCTAGCTCTGAATGGCAACCTGCACATTTGTCAGAACTTCCAAACCGTCCTCGATAAGCTGGACACATCGATACTATTACTAGCCAATAATAATTCTTCGACGTGTAAAATAGCATGTCAAGTTCGGGTTACGATGTACCGGTACTTAATTTCTGTTGCTGTTGTTGTTGTTGTTGTTGTTGTTGTTGTTGTTGTTGAAGTGTTCCATGTACTGACGTAGGCACTACAAAGTACTAAGAAAAAATACTAACATGAATTTTAAAAAACAAACTTACAATGCTCACATGTATACATATACTTTTCTCATCCCCCCTTTCCTCCTCCTTCTTTTTGTCCCCATCATTTCTTTGCTCTTCCTCATCCATATCTCCTTCTTTCATGCTCCGCCCTTTTCCTTTTCCTCCTCCTCTTCTTCTTCTTCTTGGGTTATTTTTCAAAGTTATATTGCTAGAAATCCTATTAGCTATGACAATACAGGCATCGATATCCGAGGTAATCTGAAACTGAAAGCACCATTACACTCAGAAAGTATTGTTTGTTTGTTTTTAAACCGAGGCTAAGTTTCTAAGTTTCTGTTTTGGCGTGCTCCGTGATAAGATTATTTTTTATTGACAGGTTCTCCGCTCAGTTCAGCTCGACCAAAACGGTGTTAAATTATGATGAAGTGGCCACGAAAAATCAAGCGCAAGTCGCTAATAAGACCTGTTTTGAATTAGAGTCCTTCCAATTAAAAAAAACAAACTTGTCATACAACCAACTACTATTTTCTTGTTGGAAAAGTAAAATCTCAAGTTATAAAAAGCTGGAGCTGTTTTTGTTGAACCTCAAAAATGGTGTGAAATACGTTAGATAGAAAACTTACGTGCTGCTAACTCAATTTGTCCAATCTCCGACTTAAGCCTGGTTTTTCATGGTCACCTCACAACTATACATGTATTATTGTTAAATAAAAAAACAACAACTTAAAACTGAACACTTGTAGTGGTAATTAATTATTTTTCATTATACAGGCTTTTAATATTGTCGCACCTTAAGCATATTAAAGGTGAACGATTACCAAGGTTTCATGCTTATAGTATACAGTATCACTTTCATTAATTATCAATAATACTAAAATACGTATTACATTGGTGTCTAAAGTCTTCTATCCTACGGCACGTGGTTAGTTGAAACAAAATTCTAAAGCCAGAGTACCGGTATTGAGATAAAGTACAGGCCTACATTTCGTTCTAGAGCACGACAATTCGTTTTATTTCTAAACTAAATGCATGCACAATGTCGATGTAGACTGGTTTGATAAAAGACAAATTTTTGTACGGTATTATCTTTTTCTCTAAGGTGCGTTTTAATGATAACCGCTGCCAATCTATCTACAATATTGGAACATCAGCGGAAAGACCTCCATCTCGATGATGTTATGAGAGAAGGTTGAAGCCACCATCGCAAACATCGTATCTTGGAGACAAGGAACTCTCAAGTAGGCTGACCTAGATGGCGACGTCCCACCGCCTCAAGCCCAAACGGCTGCCCAGCGCCACCCTGCCGCACACATGGCCGACACCCATCTTCCCCAAAGTCCCCGGCGCGGCCACCCTGCCGCACACATGGCCGACACCCATCTTCCCGTAAGTCCCCGGCGCGGCCACCTTGCCGCACACATGGCCGACACCCATCTTCCCGTAAGTCCCCGGCGCGGCCACCCTGCTCAATAGAGTTTAAGCACCACGGGCCCCCTCAGGAGGACGAAGCCCATAGTGGAGAAAATCCACGATGGCTGATGGCTGGCGGGGCCCGTCAGCGAGAATGAATACTCCAATAGACTTCTGTAGATAAGTCTCTAAACCCTCAAGCTATAAATACTAAAGAGCGCCCATGATGTCATTGACTGGGTTATTTTTTAAAGCCCCATTGCGATGCTTGATACCCCATCAAAGGTTCAAAGTCAAACAAGACGAAGAATGGAAGGTTCAGAAAGCATTCAATGAAGCAGACTGGCAGTACTGTTGGCTTTCTTGGCCTCTGTCGCTCTTTGTGATTAGAGCCTGTGATACTAAGATTCGCTGTTGAAATCTTAAGATCTATAGAATCCTATAGATCCTCAGACAAAGCTTTCTTTTTCAATTATTATTGATAGATTAACGTGCCAAATACTTTTTGATTTGATCTAGGTCAAGCGAGACTAAATCTAGGGATACGTGACGTCACCTACAGCAGCCAATCGTCTGTTGTAAAATTCACGCTCCCTATGGGTGTTATTACATCATAGGTGGTCGTTGTTGGTTTGCAACGGTTTCTAATTTCAATGTCTGCGCCGCATAAGAATCTTAACTTTTTCTGTGTATCGTTTTTTTTTTCAAGATTTCCTTTTTTTTAAATTATAGATCTGTTCTCGCAATAAATGAATGTGGAAGAAGTCAACAATGCTGAAAGTGAGATAACAAGGGAATTACACACAACTTAGACTTGATGGACTACTGACATCAGGAATAGCTTATGGCAATAATACTGAGCAGTAAACAATACATGTATATGAAACGCGTAATTAAAAAAAATAAAAAAGAACTAGGCATAATTTACATGTACACGCAACAGACTACAGCGTTTATGAATATTTACACAGATTTTGTGACAGCCCAGTACCATATCTTACATCGAAGCAAACACACACCATCCGTTATACCCCATAAACGCTAAATGTGTCACTTTGCCTGTAAGCGAGTACCCATTTAACACCTGTGTCGAGTGAGATAAAATCAATACAGCCGTGACAGTCTATAAGTAATCTTAGTCTTAGTCGTACGATTCGATTTCGACTTTCTTCCCAAATGATTCGAAGGTCGAATCTCAACCAAGAGGAAAAACGTCCAAATTAGAAACCCTAATGGTCTTGAAATAATGTAAACTTACATGAACGTACTTTCTCGCTTCAGATATAAAGGGTCAAAAGGTCATCTTCCAGTAGAAGCACAACCCTACGTGTTTGTCAGCCGTAAGACCGGCTACGGCAGAAAGGTCAATCACAAGGTCGTCCCAGAAATGGTTTTCCCGATACAGGCTAACAGGTAGTTTGGTGTTAATTTACTTTTTTGTGCCGTACGTGTAATTGTATAAGCGTTTATCATGTAGGCATACTCAAATCCCTATCCGGGTTCCAAGTAGTTTTATGAATTGTAATATTTTCCTCCATTTTTCTTTGCTTCAAAACGTGGCTTGAACCACGGCCTGGTTATGACCAAGTTGGTGCTCTTTTGTTGGGTCTAATTCTAGATGACTAGTGAATAGGTTTGCCATTGGCGTGGCTTGTGAAACAAGTTGGTGCTCTTTTGTTTGGTCTAACTCTAGATGACTAGTGAATAGGTTTGCCATTGGCGTGGCTTTTGAAACAAGTCGGTGCTCAGATTTTGTTGGGTCTAACACTAGATGACTAGTGAATAGGTTTGCCATTGGCGTGGCTTGTGAAACAAGTTGGTGCTCTTTTGTTTGGCCTAACTCAAGATGACTAGTTAATAGGTTTGCCATTGCCATGGCTTCTGAAACAGTGTATAACAACGCATTTACTATGTTTAAATGTCAAACTATTAAACGCCCTAGACCCTAACACACGTGCAGCATGAGATTCCAAAGTCTAGGTGTCACGAGAAAGAACTTAGGCTTACTCCTATGTACATTGTATTTCTTACAAGTTTTTCTGTCAAATTTGGAGCTAACGTATCTTTGCTGAGGCTAAAACTCGGCGGCGAATTGTACTAGACATTTGTGCACCTGTAAGACATGGCGGTTTTCTTTAGTTGCTTGGTTGGTAAATCGATGTGATGTGTTTACATATCTAATTACATTTACGACATAATTAATGGGCCTCTCTCTCTTTACAAATAGTCCTACATATACGATACTGTGATACAAAAAGTACTTGTAGAACTGCTCTGATACTTCGGCATATGAAAACTGAATGTTAGAAGCACTTTAGACTTTTAGAGTGCATTTTTGTATAGAATAAAACTTGATTTTGAATTTTGGACAAAAACGTTAAGAATTTAACATGATTGGGTGAGAATCTAATAACGACATGAAGGTTGTGTCTCTTTTCACAAATAGGCCTTGTGGGAAGATGTATATTACTACTTTTGATATAGAAAAGGGAGGAATGAATATCGTGCTTTTCAAAGGCGTTTCGTCAGATTAACATTGTCGGCATCTGACTTTTTTAACAGGTTGTATGAAAGTTGTAGTATTGAACTACCCGTTATCTTAGGTGTAAAGCCTGTTTCACAAGATGCGTATCCCTTGCATTAAAGCCTGTTTCACAAGATGCGTATCCCCTGCATTTAAGCCTGTTTCACAAGATGCGCACCCCTTGCATTTAAGCATGTTTCACAAGATGCGCACCCCCTGCATTTAAGCATGTTTCGCAAGATGCGTATCCCCTGCATTACAGCCTGTTTCACAAGATGCGTATCCCCTGCATTTGTGCCTGTTTCGCAACATGCGTATCCCCTGCATTTTAGCATGTTTCCCAAAATGCGTGTCCACTTCATCTATGCCTGTTTCACAAGATGCGTATCCCCTGCGTTAAAGCTTGTTTCACAAGATACGTATAACCTGCATTTAAGCCTGTTTCACAAGATGCGTATCCAATGCGTTAAAGCCTGTTTCACAAGATGCTTGTCCACTTCATG
>BMAT01011267.1:154575-171495 GCA_019649035.1 Elysia marginata
TCTCTCCCTCCCTTCCTCCCTCCCTCCCTCTTCTGTCTCACATCTAGGCATTTGTGGAAAGGTTCTAGCTACTTTGCAACAATCCCTTTCATTTTAATTTTTTTTTAAGCCAATGTATGAAGCCTTAATGTTGCGTTGTTGAAGAGAGATATATTTTAAAAATCTAGCTTCTATGCTTTTTCAATGGACATATCAAAACTTATATAATGTAGGTTACATTTCTCCTACCCATGAGATTTTTAAAATCTTATGTTTATTTAACAAGATCAAGTGAATGAATTAAACAAATAGCTGTTGAGTTCATAAACAAGATAGCGTAGAATACCATAGCAGCTATCAACAAGCCAATGTTAATCTGAATTTTTTTCACCATATCAGAGGTCACCTCGGGGATGTTGCTGACCTCTCATGGTCACATGACAATCGTTACCTGGTGTCGGGTTCCGTGGACAACTGTGCCATCATCTGGGATGTTGTGAAGGGTAAAGGCTCTTTGACTCAATACAAATCAGCTGATAGTTTAAATCACTACGGTGGTGGCAACCTTCAATAAGTTAGTTATTGGCTTTAAAATATCAGTCCCAAGTAGCACATGTCTTGGGGTTTCTTATAACTCTCCTGCTATTTGATTCAGCTTTGTCCATCTGTGTGATACAAGGGAACCCCTGAGGAGAGAGCTGAAAAAACGTTAGTAAAAAAAAATCTTAGAAGAGGGTAGTCTTTGTACGGGATTAAATTTTTGTGCCAATGATTATAAGCGGACGTCCCCAAATTTAAAGTCATATAAGAGGGGTGGGTCTTTATTGAGGGGTTCCGCTCTATATCCTAGGACAGACTTTCTCAGTTGCTTTTATATGTCATTCAAGAAAATAGGTGATGTGCCCAATAATTGAGGCGCTTTAAACAGACTTTGGAATGTTGTATTCAATGATGCCGATTTTCAGTCAATTTCCGTTCTTTCCAGTTTTTTCAAGCCTGAGAAACTGAATAAACACACAATTTTGAACGAGATTGATCCCATGAACAATGACAATTCTTTGCCCCCAAATGACACTTCAGTATAAGCGGGAATGTAGCGTCAATATTTTCAATTATGTTCAGAAAAATTTGAGTGGCATTCCTTTGTCATCTTTCTCAATTCAACCATAGTAATAACCTGTCATCGATTCTTTCAAATCTGAAACTAACAGGCACCAAACTTGCCATCTTCAACGAGCACAAGAGTTACGTCCAGGGTGTGGCGTTTGATCCACTGGGAAACTATGTAGCAACCCTCTCAGCAGACCGGTAAGCTGTGGCTAGCCTTGCTTGGCTGTCAAGTTTTTTTTTAATCTTAGCATTTCAGTTTTTAAAATTGGGAGTGTCTTGCGGCTAAGCCTTTTTGCATTTACATATATTTTATTTTTGTCTGGATTATTTGCAAAGCATAGTCATAAATATCAATTTGCAGAGAGGTTATTGTGGAGGAGGTTGAACCTCTTTACTTTTCAAATCTATTTCTTGTACGTCTGTAATCTGCGTAAGTGAAATAAAAAATTTTTTGCCTCTCACAACACAGGTCTCTCAGAATCTACAACACGAGCTCCAAGCTCTGTGTACACAACGTAAGCAAATTGTCTGTACCAACCCCGACCTCTGCTGGCACAGGAAGCCAACCAAACACAACACAAGCGGAAGGAAAAGCAAAGGCTTTCAGGATATTTCATGACGACAGCCTTCGCTCGTTTTTCCGACGTCTGGAGTTTTCTCCTGATGGCCAGCTCCTATTTACTCCGGCGGGATGCATGGAGGTCGCAGAAAAATTCATCAGTGCTTCTTTTATGTTTGCAAGAGGAGCTTTTTCAAAGTAAATTTTTTGTATGTTATGACAACTCTAATTAAAGAGACATATATATAAAGATCATAGTTGAATTTTTATCATAGAAGCACATATGCTTTGAATTGCAGGTTACCTGTTAAATATCTTTGTGCCTGCTTTTTCATTTGTTTTTTTTTTTCAATTCATTCACATATCTGGTGAATAAAAACTTCATGAAAATACACTGGTTAATTGATCAAAACACACCTCACATTAATGGATGTTGTGCTATTACCTATTTATACAAAGTATAGAGATAGAAAGAAAGCTATCGAAACATAGGAGGCCGAGACCACAGTGCTAGACCTAAGGATCTCTAGTGAGATACAATGAGATCGTAAAGAATAAGTATATATAAGCAGTAAAGAAAGAAGATCACAAACTCAAGTCTAGCAACAGACAAGACGAAAGACAGAACAAGACAGTAAAGACAGAACATGAACACAGTAGGATTCGAACCCGCATCCTGCATCCCTGATGTAAAACAATTTAGCATAAGAGTATAATCTTTTAGTCTTACTCTTCAGTTATCTCTTCTCACATTGAAAATCAAAAGAGAATTCTAGAAAAGCTGTTTTAATGTCGGTATAAGGAGGAAGTGTTCCGTGTTTTTCACCAGACCAGCTGTTTATCTACCCAGTGGTGAAAAGAGCAGCTTCGTGGTGCGTGTCAATCCCTTGCTTTTTCAGTTACGATCTGTGGAAAAAGTTGAAGGTAAGTCGGCGGCCCTAGGATTATTATTACTGAGGGTTCACAAAGAGTTAAAGGATGTGACAGATTTGTTTAAAAAAAGGTCTGTTGAGGCCTGAAATAAAAATGCCAGTTTTTTTTTTTATTTGATGCCTTTGCTATCAACTTCTGAATAAGTCTTTTTTTTCTCTTTTTATTTCACATTTAACTTAACAAAATTATTTATAGATCACAGTTTAAAAGGAGATAATTATCTACACTAAAATTCTCATAAAGTCAACGCTTCAGGATGAAAACGGTTTGCCAAAGCCAGTTTAAATAATTACAATAATAAAAAGCATGCATTTATTTCATACTCTTAATCATATAGTGAAAGAGAAGCAACAAATTTATTCAAGTAGGCCCTACATATTAATGCATGAAGTAAATGTTTGGGTTTATTGGAAGCATTGGATTTTTCTTGTCCTTTTCAGAGTCACAGAAAGATGGCCAACCTGAATGGGAACGAAAAAAGTCCTTATTCTGGTAAAATATTTACTAATCCTACCTGTTGCTTTGTTTTACAAAATGTAGCAAACCTTGAAAGGGGCTATAAATTTCACTGGTTTATATATATATATTCCTTTAACTCTTCTTCTGAGCCTTTCATATCTCTGTGTTGTGGAACTAACATAGCAAAGATTGTGACCTGATAAGCCCGATTTATAATTATATAGAGGTATTACAGTGTGTATACATGTAATTTAGAACCCTACTTAGTAAAACTACTGAAAGAAGACACTGAAAATGATCGCTTATTTCAATATTTGTGTATTGCAAGTGGAATACATTTATAATTGCTTACACCATTGTCTTCAGGTTCATCCTAATACTACAGCCACACCATTCCCCTCAAATCCGATTAGTTAAAGAACATATGTAGAAAAAATAAATCTTTATTTTAGTTTAGAGAGTGAGAGGTTTACAGATGCATCTCCTGTGACAGGTTGAAGTGAACTTGATTTAATGTGCAGTAGCAGTTATTGGAATGTTCTGAAAACATGACTTTTTCATAGTTCATGTTGATGAGAAAAAGCTTAGTAAAGGTTACCTTTTAAATATGTTTTCTTAAGTTCAAATTTTCTTTACCCTATCCAATTTATTGTTTTTCATAACTTTATTTAATTTTTTGCTTTGTTTTTCTTTGCCAGTTTGCCGTATAGAATGGTGTTTGCCGTGGCAACAGAAGATTCTGTCCTGATCTACGATACCCAGCAAACTCTGCCAGTTGGTCTCCTCAAGAACATTCACTACCATCAGATCAGTGACTTGTCGTGGTGAGGCAGAATTTTACTCTCTTCAGTTTGCCTTTTGTGGTGGGAGTGTTATTTTTTCTTCTTCCAATATTTCTGATGTATGTATATCATTTGGACTAGTCCAAGAAAAAGTAAAAAGAAATTAATTTTTAGCTTTAATGAAAACTCCATATATACTTTTATCATTATATTATATAACACAACAAAAGTTTCTTATTTCTGCTCATTTATTTTAGATTCAATTTGTAATGTTTGGATTTTGACATCTTTCTATCTGAACGCCCTGCCATTAAAAGCTTTTGACAGCGAAATTTTGAACTAATGATCGCTCTTGCTTCTAAATTGCCTGTACATTTTAAAAGCATAGGAAAAGTAGATATTCTGGTAATGTAGGAGTGAAAAATAAAATGGCTGACTACGAAAAAAGTGTATGTTCATTTACTACGTCAATTATGGCCAGTCTGGTCAGGCATCACCATACCAAGGCCAACTTTACAGCCAGTCTGACCTTTTGTTGGCATTCTATGGATACATTGCTTGATTTTAAAAACAAATTTTTTTCTTCCTGTTAGGTCAAGAAATGGTCGAGCTCTGATTGTGTCTTCGACTGATGGATTTTGCACAGTGGCAACGTTTGAAGAGAATGAATTAGGACTTCCTTATACAGCTGGAGAAGATGGTGATGCTGATCTCCCTACCAAGGTTTGTGCTCTGTTGATTTCTGATCTTTCTAATCTCAAGTCACAGGCCGAGTGAGCATTTATTGTATCATACTAGATTTGTACAGAATTGGAATGTGACCTACAAATTGCAAAATGATGATGATTTTGCTTGGAACCTGTCCTGTGAAAATCATTGATAAACAAAGGTTATCTTGGGCATGAGATATATACATGAAGCAAGGGTATTGAAGTTTTAACTTTCTAAAAGATAATGTATGGTTGAAATTGATTTAACTTGAAGACATATTTTCTTGTGGATGAGGTAAGTACTGTCAAGATTGGATATTTCAAACCCCACTGAATCACAATTGAACTTTAAAATATCCAAAAACTGAATTATCAGTACGCATAAGAAAAAAAAAGACGTCTGTAGTCTGAATGTAGCTGAATTAGGCAAACAGTCCCGACTATCTAGCAAGAGATTATGTGGACTTGACTTTATGTTGTTGGGTTGAAACTGTTGCCATCTGGAGAAAAAGTTGTCAATTTTAATGCCTCAAATATTAGAGAGAACTTGATTTGCGATTTCTTACTCCTTTTTTAAATTTGTGTAGCGTTTTCTTGTGGTAGACTCGTTGTGGTCTAGTGGTAGATTCCCGGCTTTCAGGAGGTGAGGTCCGGGCTTCAGTTACCTGGCTCTGCATCTCAATGTTTGGTCCTTGAGAGAGGCTATTTACACACATTTCTTCCCCACATATAGGCATTGAATGGGTACCCAATATCAGGCAGTGAAGGATCTTGTCAGTGTACTAGAGTGGTGCAGTTCAGCTGCTGCTCCTCCGGGAGTTCTGATGGTATTTTGGTTGGTAACAGCCCATTGGCAAGCTCATGTAAAGCGCTTAAAGCATTAGTGGATTGGGTGTTATATAAAAACGCTCTTTACTTTTTTTCTTCTTATAAATGTACTTTTTTTGTCCTTTACAAAAATTGCTACCTCTTGATTTTTCAGATGGAGCAAGTTCCACAAGAGGTAAAAGAAGTGAAAACTGTCGAGGTCGACACATCCTCAACAACTGCCAAACTTCCCCTCAGCAAATCTCCCAATGAAAAGAACCCTGGAAGTTCCAAGGATTTAGGCAGAGACAAGACAACCAATTCTAAGGAGATTCTTCCGCAAGATGTCGATATGAGAGAGTCTAAATTAGATAAGTCAGAAGAAAAGACTGACACAAACAGGAAACATGACGCAGTGGACGATACTATTTCGAGTATCAAGAACATGGAGGTAGGGGGCAGCACTAGTCCTGGTCACAAAACCACAGAGGAGAAAGTGGAGCCTAAACAGTCTCAAGTTTCAGTCAAGCCTGAGGAGCCAAAGAAAAAAAGAATTCAGTTCACCACTCTCAGTCTGAACAGCAAGTAGATGAATTTGGTTCTATTGCGAATAGTTGGGGATTGTTCTAGACAGCTTTTTTGACAGTTTCATCTATTTCTGTCACCAAATATCCGATGATCTTCATCACGAGTCATGAGTTTAGATTGTCATAATTGCATTGAAGTTAGGCCGGCTGACAATTTAAGAATAAGCGGGATGCTGGATAATCAGAAACTTCTTTGTATAAAGACAGGACTAGAAAAAAAAACAACTGGGTAGTAAATGGTATGTCTACCATACACAGGCCATCTTGTTTTATATCATATTATCTACCATACATAGTATCTCATAATGTCATTTCATGTTGTTGACCATACACAGCATCTCATTTCGTCATGTTTACACACCTCATGTCATGTTGTCTTCCATACACAGCATCTCTTTATGTCATGTTTACACACCTCATGTCATATTGTCTACCAGTGTCATGTTGTCGACAATACACAGAATCTTGTTGTGTCAATTTTGTCATTGCTCTTTCAAAAGGCCAGTTTATTTCTTATTTGTTATTTTTGTGTGCATGTGTATGTCGTCTTTATTGACTTTCAATAACTATTATATTTTTTCAAATATGTAAGTTTATGTATGTTCAAACTGGCAATACTGATTATGCAGAGTCAAATTAGTCCCATTGGAATGTTTGATAGGGTACATGTGTTGGTGAAGGAGTAGGGTCTTTGCATGTTGAGTTAGCTAGTTACTACTTTTTTTCTGTTTCATGAGCTGATGTTGAGATTGAATCAAGATAATTGCCTGGGCTGAGAATCAGGGTTTTTGCGTTGTAGTCAATCGTTTTAGTGATTGATTCAATCAGTCGAAAGTTTTCAAGGGATGCCATTTTTCAGTTATTTCCTTTTTAAAGCCTGAGAAACTGAATAAATGCACAATTTTGGACGATAGCATTGAACTTAAACACTCATTCCCGGACAAAATAAAGGCATTTATTGTAGACTTACAGTTAAAAATTCACTTCCGATCCTTTGGGAGTTGAGAAAAACTTTGAGTTTGAAAAAGGGGATTTGAAATATACTCAAAGTCAAAGAGTAAGGTTTTATTTTCTCCAAATAACATATCTTTTCTATAGCACCTTCCTGTCTCATTCCGCTCTTGTTTAAATAACAAAACTAACTCAATAGCTGGTTCTGTGGGCCGCAGACAACTCGTGTGGGTCAACTTTGTGAAGTGAATGTTTATCTTGAGACTTTCTTGCTTCAGACTAAGAGAAGTTAAACTGCTGGCAATAAGACAAAACTTTCTGTAGGCTTCTATATAAACTCTGATTTCACAAAATTGAACCTCATGAACTTCGAATTATGAGTTCAACCCTAATATAGCCAAAGAGGGAAAAAAACATGATTTGTAGAAAACTCTAAATTATGAGAAACTTAGATTATTAGACTTAAAATTTCAATTTTTGAGGTTTCCACTGTAGGTCTCTTTAAGGAGAGATATATTGAAAAACCTAATCTTCAAAAATTGATATCTCTAAAGTTGTCATTTTGCAGCGATGAAAACTTACAAAGTCGTTTTCAGCATTGCAAAATTAATCAGAAAAATTTATCTAATACCTGGATGCAAGTTTGAAGAAGATTTTTTGTGTCCAATAAACTGATAATTCAGTCCCCCTAAATAACGAATTTTCTATAAATTTATTTTACACAAGAATCAGGCGCCAGGATTTTCAATTATTTTCAGAAAATTTGAGTAGCATCCCTTTTCATGTCTTGGTATTACTTATTGTACGCAGTTTAAGTGCCGGGGTCGTGGGCCAGCACAGCGCAGAGCTGGTCGATAGACTCTCTCTCTCTCCCTCTCTTGAACATCAGATGATGCTGATTGGTAATGTTTCCATACCGATCAATTATCCGATTTATCGTTACATGTGTACACATGTACTGTACTGATGCTCTATTTCTAGGTGGTCTATTCTGAGTATAGTGCTGGCTCCATCCGTTCTTTATTCAGCAAATCAAATAAATCGGTAAAAATTTAATTCTGGACCATATATTATTATATTTACATTATCTGGGTCATAGGGTGTTTGAAGATAAGAGGAAAATTTTAAGGGTTGTTGTGTATATGTCTAACTGTGTTTGTGTTTTATCAGCACCTCCAATAATTCAATTAATTTCAATTATGATTGATTTTATCTGGTATTTTGGTAAGTTACATGATAACTTTAGTTGTGTATCATCGAGTCAACTTTTATGATTTTATTCAAATTTCACCCAAGGTCAGGGATATTTTGATGTATATTGCGTGGAAAATGATCCTGATTACACGCAATTGTGGTCATTTTGTCAAAATTTCTCACGTTGCACAAAATGTAAATTTTGGGCGCAAGACAAGCAGTAATTTGATTTGAAAAGAAATCACTTCTTAAGATCATGTAATAAAGCTCTGTTGTCAGTTCCGTAATAAAAGCTTATTGAATGGGAGGGCAAGACCTACCTTCTGAGCTAGGTTTTAAGGAGATAACTCTGTTTGAAAATTTTCACTTAATTGTGTACTTGACATGTTCATTGTTATAGAATATATTTGTTGCACAACATTATGTCTTTGTCAGCCTTGTGTTTGTTTTCTTCATACAAGCTTTTTAGTGTTCCTTAGAGTATATTAAGCTGCAGAAAACAAACATTTTGCGGGGGCCCAGAATATAAAAGTCAAATTTGCCATAGAGCAAACTAAGGTAAATAGGCTGGAAAGTTTTCCAGTTTTTACCCCTGATTTACCTAAAGCAATTTTTGCACCATTTTAGGTATGAAAATTACGGTTATAACTGTAAAAAAACCATTGTGCTTCAGATTAAACCAGTTTGTCTTGTTTCTCTATTCTATTCTTCTCTTATTGTTATTATTACATTGCAATATCTCAGGTCCTATTTCAGATATAACAAAGTGCATATTGCTTAGAAAGAGTGAAAAATTAAAAATTGCCTGGGAGTGAAATTGGCTAGATTAGAAGTTTGAATTATTGAAAGGTTTTCTTGAGCCACCACATATTTATGTTTTTATTGTAAATATTGTGTATTTTTAGTAACAATTGTTGTAATTCTAGCCAAAGCACAACATGAATGGTGACCAAGAGATGAAATATTGACCATCTTTAGTTTAAGCTCAAGCTTTTGCCGACCACTAGTAGTAGTACCAGTGGCACTGTGAATGTAAATAAAGTCAACGTTTTTTTCTTTTTGTTTTCTGTTGTTTTTTCTTATAATTACATAATAGTGTTGTGGAACTGTTCTGAAGTCAACACATTTTTTAATTTAAGAAAAAAAAGGTTTTGTTTAGAGAGCAAATAGTAGAAGTTGAATTTCATATTTTGTAACAGCTTAAAGCAACTCTCTGCTTCAATTAGTTTCAAGTATTTTGGTCTCTGGCTGTTGACTTTATCCAGATTCCACTGTACCACTGACAGTTTTAGGTTGGTAGAAGTTGCTTACAAGGAGGAGGCCGATATGTCTTGGCACGACAGAATCAACATTGTCTGCCCCATGACGCTTATAAATTCTGGAGATTTGTACACAAAGAAGAAGAGAGAAGATAATTGGCTTACATCACAAAAATGTATTTGTAATTGTATGATAAAAAAAATTATTGTTTTCAGAAAATTATCACTTATGTTTCATAAAATAGTGAAATTGCAAAATATGACTTTATTTTTCAAACTCTTGAGGCACCCTCAGCCCATTCATGTCTTTTAGTTTTAGCCATGCAAGCTTGACACCTGATAAAGAGGAAACCCAGTGAGATTGTTATCCCGTTGAGTCACTCCTGGCTTATGCTGCAGTTCTGCCTAAGGTATTCATTACTATTAGCCTCTTTTACAGCGTTGTTGTATATTTTCATCAGAGTTTCAGTTTTATGACAAGAAGTTCTCTTTCTTATCTCCCTGGTTGCATTTGCAAACTTGATTATGTACAGCAAATAACCTGTAGGGCCTATATACTTTAACAGAATCATTAATCGCGGTTGTTAAACAAAGCTGATTTTGTGCATACCGTGATGAAACCTTGGTATACGTGTAATAAAAACCTTCACAACATATACATCACAGCATAACGTCCACAGATTCAGTTTCTGCGCACCTCACGGTTAGAATATTTCTATTGTGATTTGGAAGAAGAAAAATTGAATACAGGAGAAAACAAAAATTCCATATTTTTTTTAAATTTTTAATAATAAAAAATCACATGTTTATTCCTGTTCTGTGTAAAATTAATTCAGAAAGGAGCAAGAACAAATTGGACCATGAGCTAGCTTTTCATTAAAATGAAATACATATTTTTATTACATTATTTCAATTTTGGTGTCTTTTCTCCAAGGCATTCTTGCCTCAATAAAGAAAAACAGTTTAAACACAACAAACTGATTATTGCAAAGTATCACATAGTGTACTGATCATACCAATTTTAATGTAGCATCAGCTGTGAAGAGTATGCTAATGGACTGAGCGGATACAAATTTATCTTTGAATTACCAGTACATCATATTTCATATACCTTACAACAGAAAAATAGAATTGGGTTTCTGAATGTAGTTCAAATGAAGTAAATATTGAAATGATCCTTGTTTGAATTATGCGGACTTTAGTTTACTGTACATGTATTTGGGCCATCCAAGGAACAAACTCAAATTTAAAGTATGGGAAATTTAGACAATCCGTTTAATATATATACCACAAAAGATGGATAAAATACATAATTAATAATACTTGTACAGTCGATCAATGATAAGTTGGTGTCTCTGGGGGATTAAAATCAACATCCACTTATCCATACATCAACTTAGCTATCAAGGGTTAGGGGAGAGCAAGAAGGAAAACAAAACATCAAAAAAGTTAAAGTACATCTACATTGGATAATTATAATTGCATGGTTACTTCCCCTGATAGAGAACTTAAAATGTGACATGGTGTAGGCCTGTCAGGAAAAAGAGAGGAGAATAGATCGAATCATCTAGACCTAATCTCACAAAGACAAGGCCTTGTTTACTGTAGTGATGAGCAGGCTGCAGATTGACAAAGGGGAGAAAGGTAAGATTATGGGGGGGGGAGTAATTTGCACTGACATGGACTGTGGTTTGTGGGCCTGGTGGCACTGCTTGTGTGACCTGGGTCCACCCCTCCGCTAGCCCATCCCTGACAATGGGTTACTTTTTACATAACCAAAATGACTTCAACACTTTGCTAGTCTTACGACTGTGACGAGAGAGTGTAGATTATTGTGTAATGGGGATAGAGGTGACAATGTAATAACTGCACAATGTAGAGTCCGTACTAGGTTTCGTTATAACATGACGGCTTTACTCTTTATTACATGAGAAAGGTAAAGATTGACTTATCCAAAAAGATTTGTTGAATACAAAGGAAAGTGGGGCAGGGATATAAGGATCTACTTGACCGTTGCGACAATTGAGTTGACATCGACTTATCAGTTATTACAAAGGGGAATGATCTCGGACTTTAAGATCCACTCAAGCAAAAATCGACCACCACAAAGTCAACAGTATGAATATTCTTCAATATAAACAAATATAGTGTAATCTGTTTAAGTCAAAGTGTTCGGGAACAGCTAATTTAGTTCAAAATATCATAACTTCGACTTAAAGGATAGTTGGCAAAGAAAACAAAACTATTTGTAATCCTAAACCAGATTTGAGCCATCCATAAACTTATCCGAGCTGGAGTTAAATGAACTCTCCACTGTACTCAAATTAGGCAGTCATGTAGGCATTTTTGGACTCGAGCGTGTCACTGTCTACACAATTCCTAAGTGATAAAGGAACTTCCATACAGGTTTTTACCTTGAACTCAACTATGAATCAATTTTTACTTCAAGCTTACATTAAGACCGTAGCAGTACTAGCACCTTTTCAAATTGATGGCCATTTTTTGTTTCGTTTATTGCACTAAAACTAAATCAAGGTACATGTACATATTAAGTTACGAGGATAAATGCTGGTGTACAGACAGTGAGACATAAGGCACTTGGTAATGTATACACTTATTAAAATATGAACCCCTTTGTGGGTAAATTTATCCCAATCTTCTGGTAGATTAATTACCTTTTATCTTTTCAGATGACTTTCAAAATTAAATACCATAAATTTATTGAGCAGGTCATATTTTTTATTTTATTTTTGATGAGCAGACAAAAACAGTATTCAATTCCTAAATCTGTTTTTCATGCCAAGTTTTTGGTTTGTTTCATCAAAAAAGAAAAGGGTCTGATTATATCCTTCAATGGTACATAATTCTTAAATTGCCAGTAACTCAAATTCATATGGCACAAAAGGGTAGAATAATTCTGCTATATATATATTATATATATAGGAATGACAACAACAAAAATACAACAGTTGAATGCATTTTTATGGTATTGTTGGAAGAACACCCAGAATGCCATAATTTCATGTGTTTCATATTACAAGAACTGAAGTTTTAAAAATATATAAGTTACGTCACAAGAATTAGGTAAAACAAAGTAAAACTTAACAAACTCTCTCAAAGAATGTCTGCTTTTCTTCGTAATTTTTGTTTGTTCATCTAAAAAATCTTTTCTTTTTGAGTTCAGGTACAATGCAAAGTCGTAGTTTGAACATACAGCGCAGTTACTTTAGGTCGAAGTGCGTCTGAACAGCTCATTCAGTTCAAAATATCAGAACTTCGACTTAAAGGATACTTGACAAAGAAAAAATTACCAGTTGGGAACCTGAAATAGATTCAAGTTAATAGACTCCACTGTATGTACTTCAATAAGCACGCAATTTCAGTATTTGCTTGGAGTCAAAATCAGGACATATAATGAATTTGATTAAAGACGTGCGGCAACATTTGCTTCAGGCAGGCTGTCTGTAATGGGGATATCCCGAGGAAGTTTTGAAGCAACCATCTCATCCAGTCTCCTCACGATGTCTTCTGAGAGATGATTTTTCCAGTCGCCTACTTGGCCTGGAGAGAAAATGTTTTGACAAAACAAATTTTGAAATTCCTGCACGGGGTTTTTCACAGTCTATTTTTTGTTTTTGCATGATCGGTTCCTACAAGTTTGTAATTGTTAAAAATAGACCTAAGTATACATCTTATTGAAAGATATTCAACATAGTGTGAAAATGCAAATTAGGTGTAAGATTAAGAGCAATATTTAAAATACTCAAATTCATAGTTTTCTTGTTAGTTTTTAAAGAGAAATTCTTTATGGCTTGGTCATTGGTGTTTCGAATTAAGCCTCTTGATTCCTTGAGGAACATGGGGCCTCCTCCATCAAACAAGGTTTTGGCTGGTCCTCCTAAGTTCTTCGCCAAGTCTGTTTTGGTCGTGGATTCCTTGTGGATTCCAGTCCAAAGCCTGCCTGGTGACATTGCGAACAGACTTTCTGAAAGTAGGGCTGATCCAGCCCCATTTCTGTTTTCTATTAATTTATTATTCTAACCTCCACATCGATCGCCCATTGTTGTGTCTTGTTCCACAACTATTGGAGACGACTTCTGGCAACCTGACATTAAGGATGTTTCTGAGACATCGGTTTATGAATGTCTTGAGTCCTCTTGTGTTGGTTTTATGTTACTTGCCAAGTCTATGAGCCATACAGCAGAACTGACTGAAAGTCCGTGATAATATTTGGATCTTGCTATGCTGTGTGAGGATGGTGACTCTTCAAATTTGTCACAAGCTGTTATAAGTCTTGTAAAGATTAGTTTATTCTACATCTTGGTGTACAAATATCAAATTTAGCTGAAAGTATTAACAGCGCAGCAGTGTTTTCTGATCTTACATGTCGTATGAAAAACCTGCAACTAGCTTCCTGACTTAGTCCTATTATGTCAAGCAACCCAAGTTGCATTACACTTACTTAGGAATGCTCTGGTCAAACTGCCGACAACAGTAATGGCCAGGAAATTTCTTCTTGTCTAGTACAGAGTAAAAACAGGATCTCTCATCACAACAGGTGTTGCTGCTAAGTGTTATCCTATAGCTAAGGTTCAAAGAGGTTTTTATTTTTTCAAAAAAAGAGTAAAAAAATCACCTCACTAAATTAAATTGCATGAATGATTCTATTTTAAAAAAAAGAGTAAAAATATCACCTCACTAAATTAAATTGCATGAATGATTCTAAGGCCATCAAAAAACAGCCATTTGGTGAGTTGTCTTCTAATGTCTCCAAGGGTTTTAATTAGATGCACACAGAGCATAGAAGTGGAAAAAAAAGTGTTTTTTATTATGATGAGACCAATTTTTAAGATCCTCATTAAATAAAATCTATATTTACCTAAAATTTGATAAACCAGGAACTTTATCAGAAAACACTTACCTTTGCGCATGAAATTCACATCTTTGTTGGCCAAGTTTCTCTTTTTCAACCAATCATAGTTGACGGCAGAGTTGTTTTTCATATTCAGGAAGCTGCAGTGCCTCACTATTGTTTCCACTTGCTTGTCAGTTAACTGTTTCTCAAGAAACTTTGCAATGATGCGCACGTTTTTCTCAAGGTCCTGAAAACAAAACAAAAATATTTGATAGAAGTAGGTAAAACTTAATCTATTTGCTGCTTCAAAAGAACACAAGGACTAAAATAAAAATGACTAAATTACATGTAATTATAAATAGGGCTACGCATGGCTGTTACATGTATAGTTATGTACTGCAATCAGTTCAAATGACTCAGATATTGAGAACTTTGATTTGAAAAATGCCTTTTAAATAAAATAAAAGTTGATTTATTTTTCTTCTTTTCTATTTTATGTAAAAGGGGGTTCCTATATATCTTTCCAAAAAAATTTGATAATTTTATGCAAGATTCAAAATTTGAAGCTCAGAAAAACACACTGTTGAAAAAATGATCAAACTGAGACATTCACCGTCTAGAACTGGTTGCAGGACATGGAAATTGTAAAGTATTTTCCACAGTTTCGATCTTCTATTGTTTATGGTCTACTTTTAAATTACAGTATTACAGTGAAATACACTCATATCCACATGCTTTTGGAAATTTATGTATAAGAATGTAAATAAATAAAACACACACAAAGACAAAGAAGAAAAAAAAAGTGGAGATCAATGAGGCTGAGTGATACTATTAATAACTAATTGCTTCCCTCGGTTTGCTTTCCAAGGAAATGGACCTTGTGGGATATTTGTTTTGCTGTTGGGTTAATCTTTCCTTTTTACTTTTAACGAATGAAATTTTTGCAATAATATCACAATATGTTTTTTCTTCCTTTCCTTTTTAATGTCTTTTTTAATCATTCCAGTGGTCAGCAGGTCAATATAGCAAAAAAAGGTCAGGGAAAATAGTTGATACAAGAGGAATTGTTTAGTAAGATTATAGAGGAAAAAATTCTGTCAAGCACAACATGTCATTATGTCAAAATGTCAATTAAGTGGTCGTGTCTAAGTTGTCTACACTGTATCTATTATCTTCTTTTTAAACTTATTTAAATCTTTAACCATATAATTATCTCAGACTTCTGTGCATAATTTTTCTAGATCTAAATCTAAGCCTAGATCTACATGTAGGGTTGTAACTTCTAGATCACTGCAAAAACCGCAAAGAGTTAAATTTAGCTTCTCTCGGAAGTTCAATCTACTACATTGTATAATCAATTTGGGGTGTCAAATTATTTCATAATTTTATATGTGCATGTATCGTCTTTCTCCCCTTCTTAGTAATGACTATACATCGGATACTGGCAGCGTCCAACCGTAGATATAAAACGGTGCACTGGACATTAACAGCTCCCAGCCATTGTCATAGAGTTTAACATTTATAAATAGGTAATCAGACTGAGAAAAGATAATCTTTACAAGTATTGGACAGCGCAAGTAGAAAAAACAACTCACCTTGTGAAGGTCCTCATAAAACAAAATGAGAATGTTCTCATCGTCCTTCCTTTCCCAGGCCTCTGTGACATGCTGCCACCAAGGACCATACAGAACTGGTGAAGATAATATCGGATTCTTTAAACGAGCAAACATCAAGATCACCTTGATAAAAAGGTCAAGCTCTGTTATAATATACTGCTGAGAGAGAGAGAGAGAGAGAGAGAGAGAGAGAGAGATAAATAATAGTGTACTTACAATAATATTCATAATGTTTGAATCTGCCAGCGTGACTGAGCATTGCTTATTTTCAATACATGTTTTAAAATTTAATGTCACCTTGAATTGACTGAATAAACTTGAATTGGATTGAATTGAACAAAAGTTAAGGGCCACCTTATGTCTCATTCATAACAGCAGAAATCGTCAATTTTTAGGTTAAAAAAAAAACAACTCAAATTAAAATGTTGTTTGCTGCCATATCAGTTAGACTTCAGTTGTGTAATGACTGTCTTGGATTTTGGTTTTAACGAGATTATCACACAGTAACTTGTTTGACCTGCTGTTGCAAGGGCCACTGAATTTTTTACTTGGCTATAGAATTCTCTATTCATGAATTAAAAGATACTCAACAAACAAGTTATGCTGTGTATAACTAAGACAAAATGACCCCTCAGAATAATAACCCTCTACTAAATGTGCCTAAAAATGGTAAAAACTCTAAACAACCCTTAACTCATGCTACTTGTAAAATACCTGGAAAGGAGAATACTTCGTCTAATTCTGACATGGACAAACCAAGTGCAGTATCTCTCATATGGTTTATACTGCAGATACTGCACTTGGTTTCTCGCGGGCAGAAATAATCCCTAATAGTAATAAAAATGTTGGGTTTTTTTAAAGTTGTGTATCACCCCCTTTTCTTTGGAGAATAGAACAGAAAAAAGAAAGATTTCCTGCCCATTATGAAATAGAGATAATCAAAACAGACACTTGGCAATCGTTTATCTTCCATCATTCTAACCCAGCAATTTTTTAAAAATTAGCTTTATTAAAGAAGATTTCATTCTCCTGAAATAAATATGACTGTTCTCTCGGAATTTGCCTAATGATCATAGGTAAATTTCTTTACTTAAGTGCTGCTTATCTCTCAGCTAATTG
>BMAT01011268.1:7484-20380 GCA_019649035.1 Elysia marginata
CTTTTTGTCTATGTTTTGGTGTGTGGGTTTTTTTTTATTGACTTGGGTTTCTTTTTTGTTGTTTTTTTTCTATCAAATTTTGTTTGTATTGCTTTTTTTTGTTTTTTGTCCTCTTCTTCTCTGAGTAATGTACAATAACAGATACTCTTCCCGTGAACAAACTCTTCTTGTACAGCCTGACCCTTCAAAGCAACCACTGTATTATTTGTGTGTGAGTTGTGAATCTTATCATCTTGATAATCTACTGCAAAGCTTGCACTGTAGCCTACAAGATGATCATTTCAGAATAATTTCTTCGTCTATCGATCTGTTCATAAATACTATCATTGCACTTTCTGTGCGCTGTGGGGTCGGCTATGGTTCTACTATATTCAAATATTTGGTCATTTGGTTATTGATAATTTGGATACACATGCTCTCTCTCTCTCTCTCTCTCTCTCTCTCTCTCTCTCTCTCTCTCTCTCTCTCTATCTATCTATCTATCTATCTATCTATCTATTTATCATCTATCTCTATATTTCTCTAAATATCTATCTCCCTATTTATCTATCTATCTATCTCCCTATTTATCTATCTTTCAATCTGTCTCTCTATTTATCTATCTATTAATCGATCCATCCATTTATCTATATTATATATATCTTTCTATCTAAATATCTATCTAACTATCTATCTATCTATCTACTTACGAAAAATAAAATTTAGTGTTTGTACGATTATAGAAGAAATTGCTCAACATTTTTTCGATTATGGAGCTTGATTATGCTTAAATTATAGGTTTAGCTTACATTTTAGTCGTGACAACGTTGTACCTCGGCGAGAGCTCGTCTGAAGAGTAGCCCTAGCGGCAGAGAACAACGTTGTCACGACTTAAATGTAAGTTAATCTTATAATTTAAACATATATCTATCAATCTATCTATCTATGTATCATTTCAAACCATTAATGGACTTTTGCTCTGATGTAAAGAGCGAGCCTTGGCTGAGAGCCAAAGTAAAAAAAAAAGAAAATGCAGGGGTTTCAGGATTATTCTCCAGTTTAAAAAAATAATACTACAAAATAATGTTTTTAGGTTCACCGACACATTAAAAAATTGAAAAAAAAATTGAGCTTGGCGTTCTCCTATAAGCTGATTGTTCATTGCCCAATAGCTATTAGCGTACATTAACCCTTGTGTATTAGTAAATTGTGTATTGCTCAACAAAAGTTTAGGACCACTCCTGTCTTAACAGCATAATATCCAAGATCAACTTTAAAATTTAAAAATTTAATGAGTCATTTGTTTGCTGCCGTTTCAATAAGACTCAAACATTGTAATGAAAGTAATTTTTAGCGAGCTTAAAGCCCAGTCGTGTTAGCTGTTACAAAAAGGAAAAAAAATCATAAAATTAACCAATTTTTTCACCAATCACTGAGCTCCATTTGCTGGCTTTGGGAGTAAACTCTTTTCATTAATTCAACACACAAATCATACTCTTCTCATGAATTTAACACATAAATTATGCTGTTTATTAGAAAATGCAACCTCTTAAAAATAATCCTCAAGTAAAGTGTCAATGATGAGCAGTATAGTGTAGGAATGTCAGCAAGGCTGGCGATGGCCTGTTGGGATTTCCCCAGTGACACAATCACGTTAGCCTAAGTGGAGGTCACCAGGTATGTTACACTGGACCAGGTGCGAGCAGTGCGAGGTTGACGGAGAAATAGGCCAAGTCACCTAATTAGAGTAGCCTAAACCACAGCCCGTTTGATTGTGTTTACGAGCTGAAATAAAAACATTGGGGATCTTGGGTGAGCCAGCCCATTCGCATAAAACGCCTTATGGGTTCTACATTGTCCTAACTACTACTAAAAGACAGTCGAGATAGATCAGTTTTATACAAAACATTTGCACCAGTCGATGTATTTTGAGTGAGTGTGCCTACTCCGTTGAGTATCGTCGGCCAGGTGACATACTTGATCGAGCATCGAATTTTTTTCCTGTTGGTACTGCTAGGATCAAGGTTTATCCGCACTTTACAGTCGGGTGCACAAAACCCACACACACACACACGCACATACACACACAAACTCACTCACGCGCGCGCGCTTACATTCACATCAGAATCGCTACCTTGAGGTTATCACTAAAGTAAGTCAAAATTACCGATGATTAAGACTTCAATAAAACCGGTGATTTCGATTTCATAGCATAGAAGAAATCTTATCTTGCTTTGACAAAAGCCAATTTGTGGATAGTTTTGATTTTCATTAACTTAAAAAAAAAACAAAAAAACAAGCAGATATATGTCACAATATTCACCCTACAAATTTCGGACTGCTATAATAAAAGAAATAGGGAACGGAGATAACACGATAAATTACATGTTGCATTATTGGAAAATATATTCAGTCATTCGTATAAAAATGTCAATAAATTGACATGTATCTCAGCAAATCAGAGCTATAGTCTACAAGTTTGGGGCTTAAAACAATGACTAAGAAACTGGTGACTGTAAACTTATCATTATGAGTACTTTAATTAGCTCCACCTAGTAAGACACTCATCGCTGCCATGACAATGTTTTGTATGATTAACCTGCACGCAGTTGCTACATTTGTAAAGAGCTGAAACTTCATTTCTCTTATAGAAAAATGCATAGAAATCAACGCTTGATCAGCCATTAGCCAAACAATCGATGCATGTTAAAGTTTTTTTTTATTTCTTATTTTTTTATACCTACAACTGCCAGGGTGTGTGGTAGGCCTATAGGGAATGAGATTAGAGGTAAAACAAGAGTAACGTCCTTTTTCCAGAAGACAACACTCCAAAATACTATAGTGGTTATTGTAATCTAGACCTAGATTGTAGGGTAAGTTTCTTATAGCTAAATAAAAAGTTTTTCTTCCAAATAAATCTGTCGCATAAATTTTAAAAGACCGTATTATTTGTATTCATAAGATAGTGGAGTGACACCAGGAAAGTTCCGCTACTCTTGTTGAAATCTCATTCCTTATAGGAAATGGCGTTTGTCCTCAAAATACTTTTGGGTAGGAGGAGCGAGTACTAGAAAAGAAGAGATTGTTAACTTGCGGTTACGCCTCTAATAAGGTCATAAGAAAATCGCGCCTCTATATAATCAATTTGACTCGCCTTGAATTTAGTTCATACCTGGAAATCTGCATTGTTTTGATTACTGTCGAGAGTTATATATAGAGCAGCCGACAGATGATTTCATATCGATAACGTCGGCCGGCAAGTTTTGCGTCTCTTTGGTAACAGTGACATCTCTGCTCATGAGGCGGCGATTGAGGCTGTGCATTTATTGTGTAACCTCATCAAGATGACGGAGGCTACCTGAAGAGCGGATAAAAACTCTTTTGTGCAGTGGACCAATAAGACTCTACAGGAATTAGTGTCACATTTATCTATTGCAAGAAAGAGTTTTACTCCATATGTCCGTGAGCGTTCAACTCCTTGCTAGGGAAAAGCAATGTTTTTTCTTAATATATGCGCGACAAACGAAGGGACATTACTCCAAATCTCTACAACCTGTATATCCCTTAAACAATCGATGTTCTTAAAAAAAACATAAATAGGACGTGATATTTTATGATGGGAGGGTAAAATACGACACTGTTTGTCTCTGGACAAATGGCTTACGGGGATTTCTTGTCGCTGCTGAATTCAACTTATAGTCTACGCTCCTTAAAGATTGATTTTAACAAAGCTTTTCCTCTGGTGACTGATAACTCAGCAAATGGATACTAGCCTTCTAGTTACGAATTGGCTTACACTGTTCTGGGGGCCTAGGTAGCTGAGTTGGTAGAGGACTCGCTCCGTGGCCCAGAGGTCGCGGGTTCGAGCCTCAGCCGAGCACAGTCCGCGCCCCTACTGGTTGGGTCGGAGTCAGTATAATGTGACCGGCTGAGGCTAAGTCATGGTATCCCCGCTAGTCTCTGGGTGGCAGCCCGTACATTGTCAATGGAACCCAAGCCCTGAGAGCACCTTTGAAGTGGAATTGGGTTTGTAAAAATATCCTTCAATTCAATTCAATGCTTACACTGTTCCAGTATCCAAAGAAATCATTACAATGTTTTTTTGTTGTTTTTTTTTTTCAACACACGATGGAAATGAATCTGTGCATTCATATTTTATATCTTTACATTGAACTGAAAGCCGCATTGTGAAAAGAATCGGAGAAGGCCATGCATTCTAACACAGATTTGTCACAATGAACATTTCACAATAGGAAATTTTAGTACAGTCACGACTTTCCCCGATCCTTTTTAATCTAGAGGAGTCATCATCTCAAGATCATTAAACTAATACCGGTACAGCATTTTCAGGTTTAGCCGGATAGCTAGTGATAATTTCGATGAATTATTGTTAAAAAGGGAGAGGTAAGATAAATAATACGTTTCTTTTTATTTAACATGATCTGGATAAGACTGTGTCCGTAAACTGCGGTGTGTAACCTTTCGCTTCAAGTCGCCATCTCTCATTTACAGGGCCTCCCTGTTCCATAACGGCCATTTTGCCTTACATTGCTGTTTTTATCTTACCGCATTCTGCAAGCTATTGTAATTGTCGAAAGTATTCACGCCCCTAGCTGATTTTTATGGAGCAACTACAATTGGAAATTTTCGTAATATATTTTTTTTTACCGTCGCCAAGTTTTGTTGATTGGTGAGGTCATTATTGCTATCCACGTTAAGATCGGTGTTATCCAAGGAGCTGGAGCTGAAAATTAGCCTACCACCAATTGATATGCTGACGTCCATTAATGAGCCGATATGAATATAAAGTAGGAAAGCCTAATCATTGTCGTAATGAAATAAGTTTCTTTTAAAGTAAAACTTTTAACTGTTTACCATTATCCTCTTGCATCTTTACCAATTCCCTAAAACAACGAACAGTTTATGTAGCCCTGGATCTACTAAAAGCTCTAAGCGCTTTACGTAGGTTTCCAGAGTGGCCTTTTCCAACCAATTTACTTTCTGAACACACAGAGGAGCTGCTAACTGATAAGATCTTCGACTGCCTCTAACCGGGCACTTATTTATTAGAATAAATAATGGAGGCAGCAACTGCGCAATCAAATGATTGAAATATTGTAAAGGTATGAAATAAGCAGTGGAGAGAGGCAGGCTTTTTAGTGGAACTGCCCGAAATGTCTGCCTTTAGTATGATTCGAACCTTCGACTTATAGATGCTTCGGCACCCACCGAATAAACACCGAATATGAGCGTAAAGGCGACATGGTTTAAGCTATGTTTCTTTAAGTGGCAAGGCGGTGGGTGCCGAAGCATCTATAAGTCGCAGGTTCGAATCATATTAAAGGCAGACATTTCGGGCAGTTCCACTAAAAAGCCTACTTCTCTCCACTGCTAATTTTATACCTTTACAATACTTCAATCACTTATTTATAACACGCATGAGTGAGGTGAGGAAATGTCTATAAAAATCCTTTCCCATGTACTAAACGTTGATCTGGTAAAGCCACGAGTCGAACCCCGGTAATCTTCATCTAGAAGCCGAGAGTCTTCCACTTGACCAAAACGACACACATGGTCTTCGTTGGTATATTTTTCCTTACTGTTTATGGCATGTATGTCTGATGGAGGCTTCTTCGTTTGTCTTGTTTTGGTTGTGATTGGAGAGCGTAACGATTGGTGCTGCGGGCTAAAATTAGGACACCGGGGAAGAAAATGACCATGACGCGACATGATATAACGAAGCACGAGATCACCAAACTTAGAAGGCCATTTAGTCCAAGTAAACAAATTAACCGGTGTATGGGTGTCGTATTGGTCTAACTCATTGTATTTTTTGGAACATCCAAGGCAAGGTAGGTTAAAGCATATTCTACAGGAGAGCCGATCTACTCATGATCCAATGTTTAGCACAGGGAATGTGAAGTGAGGTCCACTTACATCCAGTGATCTGGCTTTTACTCTGGCGGTCTTGGATCAACAGAGAGTGAGGGATTCTACCCCTCCGCTACTTATTTTATTTATTACAAATATTCTCTCTCTCTCTTTCTCTCCCCTCCCTCTCTCTCAATCTTTTGATCTATCTCGATTGTCATTAAAATTTTGTTTATGGTTTTCATCCCGTTGTCACTCCTTCAACCCTACTACCACAAAGTTTAAAATTACCACTTAAGCCTTAGGCGTGATTTTTCAAGTTTTTGTTCTTTTTATTCTTATTCACATTCATCTAACAACGGTTATGGACCGCTCGATGCTACAGGCTAATTTGTGTAGGGGGAGAAGAAAATACTTAGGGAACCATCCAACTTTTTTATTCTTTTATTTTCGGCCATATGGCCAGTTCACTAAGAAGTGTAATGAAATACAACAAAAAAATCAACAGAGAGCTCCATGTGGAAAATGGCATGGAAAAACTTTTTGTGACTGTCCAACATTCGATAACTGCAACAATAACAAGGGTTAATCGCATAGCACAAAAACTCTGTTTTAAGTTTTTAGGGTTGACATTATAGGTGATTTCGGAGAGATATCGCAGCTGTGTGCGACGGGGGCTTTTCGCAAAAGGTAAAAAAAAAGATTATACCGGTACATTTGGACGGTTATCATTGCGGTTATTGGATTGTATCATGTCACAGTAATCAGAGGAGTAGCGTCCATTTGGTCTAACTGACGACTTATGTCTGCAGTGTCATTTACGGCAGATTGAAGACATGTTTTTTTTTCTCTAGGCTATAATTCTTGAAATCAAAATTCCACCAAGTTTGCCTTGCAAGAATGCCTGGAGTTTGTGGAGTTCGATGACATCATGAATGAATCATCATCCCATGAAATTCTTCTCTTGCGCATGCGCAATAGTCTTCATAGTTGGGCCATCTCACATCCAATATGGCGCCCATCATTGAGAAGGAAAACAAGATGGAAAACCTGGATGAAGATAGCAACCCTGACGATGCTGAAAACTTGTGGTTCGTTGACACCTTTGTTGCATTTTACGCATTTTTTAGTACTGCATCTAAATCTCCGGGTTCTAACCTGTAGCTAAATATTCGGACAAATTAGACGCCAGAAAAACAAATAAAATGCAAGGTCTAGAAATGAGTCAGCTAACTCATGAAAATAAACTTTACACTGGGCTGGCCGGCTAATGTAGTTTCAAGATTGTTACTGTCATAAGTTTATCCAGACCTCAGTAAACAATCTGCAAGTATACGTCTATGGCTAGAGATAATATGGTGCTAGATCTCAAGTCGAGATCTAGAGATCTAGTTCACATCCACACTAAGATTCTCTAGGAAGCCTGTGAGTGTGACAGTGTCACTGAGTGTGAGTGTTCTGCTACTAATCTAGATCTAACTGAAGCTATAGTATAAAATTAGCATAATGGTGGCACCCCTCTGTGGAAATCATTTCTAAAGATCTCTTTGAAAATTAAGAGCCTTCATTTACATGATTTTGTTAAATCATAGGGGCTCAACAACTCTTACAAAGTGATCAGTTTATAGTCACCAGTATCATTGCACATCCATGTATAAATTGTAGTTGGGATCTAGATCTAGTTCTTACTCACTGTTCTAGATAAAAATTTAGGCAGTTGATGAATTTATGTAGGAATTACCATCAATTGCTGTTATTGGATTGAATCATGTCACACTCACAGTAATCAGAGAAGTTATAGGCCTAGATCAATACTATAGAATTTAATTTTAAGGGGAATATTAAAAAAAAATATTAGTTTATTACCCTTTGTAGCACTAGCGGGCCAATCCTACAATGTCTTAAAATGGGGCTGTGACAAGAGATTGCTTTGGGTAACAGATAACTTTTGGTGCAGAATTTTTAGAATTTTCAATTTCATAGTTTTTAAACCAAAGCGGTTTAACTTTTTTTACATTCCTGAGTGGCAGCAGTGTAGCTGTTACTATGTTGAATGGAAACAAGAATGAAACTGTCAAAATGATTTCCTTTTATAAATCTTTCAACACTCAATAACGAGAAAAAACTATTTTAAATTACACCCTTCCACTTCCAACTTGCAGAGCTGCCAAACAGGACTGATTTCAGTATTTTAGTACCAGGATGACTAACAAAATGCTGGAGTACTATGTCAAACCCAAAATACTGAAATTATATCTAGATTAGATTCTAGCTATGACTTTGGGAAATATCTATGGTTGCTAAAATTTGTAAGAAATCAGAATGTCTAGGCCCTTTGAGGTGAGGAGGTTCTAGGCGAATTGCATGCACCAGATCATCATCATGTCATTCCAAACTTTTTTTTTGAAAGTACATAACTGAAAGTAGAGACAGTTTATGATCTTAAAATATCAAGGACTTACACAGATGCTTCTTTTCCGGCATTTTTGAGAGTTCCAGCATTGTCCGGCAGGTGTGAACAATATAAAAATCCTTGATCAGTTGGTGTCTATATTTAGTAATGGTACTTCTAATTTGCTCTGGACTTAACACCTTTCGAGTTTCACACATAACCCCATTATATGGGCCCCATAGATTTGTCTTATCTGTGTTGAACCTTGTTCTTGAAATGCTTTGGAAAAAAAAAACTAAACTCTAGGTCTCAAAATACTGGAGCCAGTGTGTTATGGGTTGACAGCTCTGAACTTGGCCTCCGCCAAAACAATGTGAAGATGGCCTTCGGGCATAAAGATCTCAGATACTGTCAAAACTTGCACCATCAGTATAATCTACAAAGTTATCACTTCTGGAAATTCATGTCAGAATCTGTATCACTCTTGACTCAAAAATTTAATTTTGCAATTATGTAATTGCAATGCTTTGTCATAAAAGTTAAATGTAGAGCAAGATATAATTTTAGAAAGAAATCATCTTCATCAACACCCTTCACCTTTGGCAGAGTATTTTAAGCCACTTGTAAACAAGTAATGCCACCCACTGCGGTCCTTGGCAAGCTTTCCAAGCTGATCCCATTCTTTTCCTATCATTGTCACTTTCCTCTATCTCTTCCGTGCCTTTCTTAGTCTCTAGGCCTACCCCTTCCTCTTTTTCCCCTTGGATTCCTAGAACTGCCTGTCTAGTGATGTTGTGTGGCTTCCTCACCAATCCAACACCATCTTTTCCCTCCTTTTTCTTCCTCCACTGGCTTCTGTCTTATCTGCTTCCAAGCATCTTCATTCCTTGCTTTGTTGTCCTATTTTACTCTGAGAATACTCCACTGTCCACATGAACAAATTTTTAAAAATTCAAATTGTCACGCTCAGAGTCTGATTGGTTGAAAGTGGTCTGATTGGTTGAAAGTGAAAACCTTCAAAATGGAAATATGATACATCAGAAATTCTCACAGTTTGTTTTCTTAATAATGGGTTGGTTTGTTTTTTTTAATTCCGTTTCAGTTTTCTTTTACATATTTTAATTCAAGATTCAATGAAGTTAAATTCTTAATTTGAAATTTATATTGCTGCCTGTTTGAAAGTTAAGGTTTTCCCTCTGTTTTGTAGCAGTCTTTACCAAAGCATGAAACTGAAAGCCCTATCTTAAACTATCACTGCACAAAGTTGTCACCCCAAAACCCACACTCAGTTGTCTAGATAGACCATGGAGTCTGTGTTTTTGTCTGTCTGTAAAGTTGGGATGAAACAGTAGAAATTATCTGTAAAGTTAGAGTGAAACAGGAATAGAGTGGAAGACATTGCCTGTCTGTAAAATTTTTATTCGTTCCCAAGAGATTTTAATTATGAGGTTATCATAAAGATTTTTAGTTTTGATTTCTTTCTTATTTCTTTTAATCCGTGCAGTCTTTGAGTTATGATGACATAAACAAAAACACAATGATGTTTTCAAACGAATCTCGTAGCAGTCTTATAACTTGTGACTTTGATAAAACGTTGGCAGTTTAATCTTGCAGACTGCAGCCCTTCATTTCTGTTTCTTTCATGATGGTGTTGGGTGCTGTTTTTTTTTTTTTTAATTATAATAATTTGACTATTCATGTTTCATTTTTTTCCTGCAATTTTTTGTTCTATTACAGGGCCAATATTTTAACTGAAGTGCAGTCTTCCTCAGGGTCAGCATCAAAGTTGCCCACTGCACGTACTGTGTTAGTTTTAGGTAAGTCACAACTTCATAGTATCACTTAGGTACCAACATTTTTAACCTAGTTTTGAATGTTGTAAAAGATAGTGTGGGGGTTGGGGTTTTTTGTTTTGTTTTGTTTTTTTTGGAGGGGGGTAAGGGGGTATTATTATTATTAAATGTCATGATAAGTTTTAGTTTATGTTGGGATAATAGATCTTAATCTTAGTGTTTTGGTTTGTTTGGTTTTTTTTAATTATTTATTTTGCTTCTTCTCTTTCATGAAAACTAATAATTTTGTTACTTTATATTATGAATTTTTTAATGATTCTCTAACAAAGCTGAAATAAAGCTTCAACGGTTAATAATTCATTTTCTTTTTCCTTAATGGTTTTCTTTTAAAAATGTTCAAGTGCTAGATATTGTTTGTATTTTTTAACTCCTTTTAACAGGCTTTTGTATTTGTATTGCCTCTGTTCACATTAGGAAGCAATAATAAAACAGAGTTGAAGGTCTTAATTTGATGTATTTTCATCTTCTAACAGGTGACAATGAATGTGGCAAAACAACATTAATTGCAAAACTACAAGGTGTAGAAGAACCGAAGAAAGGCTCAGGCCTCGAATATTATTATGTGGATGTGAAAGATGAATACAGAGACGGTAAGTTGATTTATAAGGGTTACATTTTATGTAAATTTCACTTTCAGATAGTGTTACTATTTATTGTTTTTAATTAATATGTCTATGGCAAAATGTTATGCTCTGTTATTTTTTAAAGCCAAGTACTTAATTTTGCTGCAATAAGCCACATTTTAAAAGCACAGGTTTTTTTTTCTATGAACATATTTGTGTTTTGTGCCACCTTAATTTTTAAACTGTCTATCTTTATTTCAGTGTTTTGATGTGATATCACAAGGAAAATACATTTGTTGCCATATGAAAATCCTTTTCTTATCCGTCAGATCAAGCACGGTTAAATGTGTGGGTATTGGATGGGGATCCACACCATACTGGTTTGCTGAAATATGCCCTGAAACAAGAGACGTTCAGCGATACGCTGGTGTTGTTGGTGGCCAGCATGTCCCAGCCATGGTCACTGTTAGACACTCTCAACCGCTGGGCTGACGTTCTCAGTGATCACATCGACAAGTTGCGGATTCCTGTGGACAAGATGCACGAATATGAACAGAGCTGTGAGTTTTACTTACATGTATGTGTGGTGGTCCAGAAAAATTATCCAACCTCCGGTTCAAACATCTCCAGCTCAACTTTATCCTGATACATGGCTTTGTTTAGGTTGTAAGGTAGAAAAACAAGAAAAAGATAGCGGAGCTTTCAAAGTTTAGAAAATTTTATAAATTTATAATACAGCGGTTTTGAAAAGTCAAAATAAAACATTTAATGGTCAAATTTTAAAAAAAACAAAACAATGTAAACAGGAACTGAAATGGTTTGAAATTGACACGGTACACCCAAAGTGCCTTTAAAAGCCTATGCCTCAGTTTTCTTCTTGGTGCTTTGATTTCTTTCCTTGGCCAATACACTTGGGAAAAGTCCCACAAAATGGGTCTATTTGTTCTGCAAATTTGTTGGTTTTTTTAATGCCAAAAATTTAAAGTTGATTATAATACTATAAGACCCTGAAATCATGAGAACAAGAATGAAATAGTTCTATGGAGTTACCATCCTATTAATAAGTATCAATATCACGTTTCAATATACTGTCATTGTATTCTGTTCAGGTGCAGGTGTTTTTGTCAAACATTCCTTTTGTCTTCACTGTCCCTGTTAAGTTAACATGTGTAAAGACTAGGTTTTATCCACATCTTATTTTCATTATTTAGTTACACTTATATTTGTCTTCATACATTAGCTTTTCTTTGAAACTTTTCTCTTTTTTTTTTGTCATTAACACTGGTAATAAATGCCCATGATTTTGCAAGTTAGCCTAGAATGTAAGGATGGACTTAGCTACAATGCAAAAGTTCTGACCCTTTCTTTTTGTCCTCATAATTATGTTGTATTTATTTATTTTTATCAAACTTAACTTCTCTTCTTCTTTCTGCAGGCTTATTTTCTGCCTGTCTAATTTTGTCTTTGAGTTTCCTCTTAACGCCTACACTTTATTTATTTTTTTTATCTCGCTATAGGCCTACTTATGTTTCTCCTCTTCTTTATCTTAGTCCACTTGTACACCGCCCTAACACACACACTCTTTTCTTTATTTCTTTCAATTTCACTATGCCTTTACATTTCTCTTCAGACATGTCCCTATGCCTCTCCCTCTCGTACCTTGCCTTTTATTCCTAAATCATGAGTTTCTACTGCCAGATTGTGGTTATTTAGTTTAGACCAATTGCATGGTTTTAATTTACATTACTAACAGCTGAGTCAAGCCTAAATTCTTTAATGGGGTTTAAGCCTCCCGAAGATTTTTATACATGTGGTTATACAGGACAAGGCAAACCTTGCGTAGTATTACTGCTGAATGCTGCTAGGCCTAGAAAGAGGACTATTTCAATCAGCTCAGTCTATCGCGCAAATCAGGCTAGGCCTGCCTCCCTCTGGCTTTTCCAGTTCCCAGTTTTATCACCATGCTATTGCAAAGCGTGTATAAAGCAAAAACAAAACAATAATCTCTTCATGATTTAGCCTAAAATGAGCAGATTTGGGTGCATGTCCCTACCTACTCAAACAAAATTGGGTAGTTTTAACCACTAGAATGTTGTATTTTTTACATCGGGTTTGTCTTCTTTGCGTAAGCTAACGACCTGTTCGTCAAATATTCTGGCTTTGAGTTTCATCTCAACACCTTCTCTTCATTTTTATCTCCCTTTAACCGATATATCCTCATCTTTATCATAGTTCGCA
>BMAT01011268.1:135407-149841 GCA_019649035.1 Elysia marginata
CCCCCCCCCCCCAGGCCTTATTCCATACCCCACTTTTATTAATATTAACGACGCAACTTCTCGGTCCACCAGCCGGAGAATGCCATCGAGTGTTTTTGTGGTAGCGGTATTCTCTGAAGCATCACTGCACGTTTATAATTGCAGTTTTCTGATCCCCTTTTATTAATTTTGGATGACTTGTCCAAGCCCCCTTTTATTAATTTTGGATGACTTGTCCAACCGCCCTTTTATTAATTTTGAATGACTTGTCCAACCTTCCTTTTATTAATTTTGGATGATTTGTCCACCACACCCTTTTATTCCTACCCCATTCCTTTTATTTGATACCTTAAGAGTATTGAATTGACTACAAAATGGAGAGCTTGAAGCGTACATTTTATTCACAGTGGAACCTCTCAATAAAGACCACCTCTCTTACGTGACTTCAAATTTGAAGCTGTTCACTTACGTGGGTATTGGATTTTAACTCCTGAATTACGACGTGCCTCTTATAAAAGACCTATTTTTAACAAAAAAATTTCCAGATCCTTATTCAGGGGTTCCACCGGACTAGTCTCACCAAGGACAATTAATAGAATCCTAGAAACATTCGCACCTTATATTTCTGGCTCTGATTGATAGAATCCTAGAAACAGTCACACCTTACATTTCTGGCTCTGATTGATAGAATCCTAGAAACAGTCACACCTTATATTTCTGGCTCTGATTGATAGAATCCTATAAACAGTCACACCTTATATTTCTGGCTCTGCTTTGTTAACAAAAGTAACTTATGGGGTTCAAAAAATACTCAAGATGACTTGAAAAGAAGACAATTCCTAGATTCAGAGTGGGGACCCCAATTTTTGCACATTTTTGGTGTGCCCTGCCATATCATTCAGTTTACTATTGCACAGAGCAAGAAATAGATACATCTTAAAATCCAACATTTTTAGAAATAAGACACTCTAATAATGTAATATCTTAGTCTCACAATTAACATTGGATTTGTTGTACTTGACTTGGTGGTAGCAAATATGAGTGTAAAACACAGTTTTAATTCATTTCAAACAAATAATCCATTTTTTTTCCATGAGAGTATGGGAGCGGGGGAGGGGGGGGGGCAAGAGAGCACTGGTTACAATTAATGTTTCTTTTGCACTCATTTAGACTGATGGAAAGAAGTTGATCAATACAAAGGTGAAAGTGAAAAAAACTAAAATGAAATCCTTACCTGACTATTATCTACAATGACATTGAGTAGTTTTTGTTTGTCCTGTACCATGATGTTCATGCCCAAGCTGTCGTCATAATCAGTGACTGTCTTTGAAGGCACAGCTTTACTTGGTTCGCTTTCATTCACATCTGGTGGATAGTAAATTTCTTGTTCCATGTGGCCCATGCGTCTATAGAACTGGCTAACTTGACTCTTTAATTTCTCTTTGTAACTTTGTAGTCTACTTCTCTCCTTGACCATTTCTTCCATCCTGCGATGCATTTCCAAGCATTCCGAAGTGGTATGGAAATAAGACTCCTCTCTTTCCATTCTTTTTAGCATTTCGTTATGTAAGGCTGCCATGTCAGCAGATATATTACGAATGAAATGGTCACACATATTAATCCTCTTAGTCAAGTCTTGCTCAGTTGAGAGTTTTTTTATATATTCTGAATTTGAAGTTGGCGAGGACGGCGGGGGTGTTGACAAAGGTGACGATGGGGCAGAGATAAAGGGAGACTGGCAGGGGGAAACTGCAGAGTCTGAGGCTCCTGGATATGGGTATCTGAGAGGTGTCATTTGTTGGTAACTTTCTTGGGCATTTATGTTGGCATTCAGGGCTCCTAGCCCTTGGCCTCTTTGACTGTTGGAACTTCCTAACTTGAGAAACACTTGGTTACTGTGGTCAAACTTCTTGTCATTGTTGGGTCTATTTAGGCCAGGGAAAGTCCCCGCAGCCACTACAAAGTTGGGCGCAGTAGTTTGCTGAAGGGACATGTCCATATGGCTGGCAAGTAAACCTGGATCCACTGATTCTGGATACGGCAGGGCCTGGTGGTTTTGTAGCAACATTGACTGAAGGAGAGCAGACTGAGGTTGTTGACTTGGTCCCTGTGGTTGCTGTAAGCTGTATGGAGAAGATTGATGCAAATGTGGGCCACCATACTGCAAATTGGCAGGCGGTGTGCCATATATAGACTGCCTCGTATCCACTGTGTTGCCATTATGGGGGTAGGTAAGCCTTGGCCCAATTTGCTGCTCTCTTAGTTTATAATGGTGTGAAGCAGGCGAATGATATCGAGAGGTCGTACCTACAGGTGTATACCATCTTGGACCTAGAATATGTTGAAGATGGGTTGTTTGGTCAAGTTGAGCTTTAACATAAGGTGGAAGAGGTAGCCTCTGTTGATGCTGCAATTGGTGTTGAATTCCTACTTGACCATCTCCAGCCATAGCCATATAAGGGTAGGTAAGCTGACTGCCTGTAGTCGACATCCCTGGCATGGATGGGGTATGGTACATTTGCCCTGCCACTGCATTCAGTCCTTGCAGCTGCTGAGGCATGCCTACAGGGTTTGTGTTGCTGTTTGTGGGAGATGACATGATCATACTCATGCCCTGTGGCTGTGAGAATCTGGGTGTTGCTGGGGTAAAAATAGCAGGTGTTACAGAGGGATTGTACATAGGGGACTGTCCAGAAAACCTGTATGCGGATGACATCTGATGCTGAAGCGGTTGGTAATGATTGTATCCCTGGTGCAACTGCTGTTGATGTTGCTGTACCTGTTGAGGTTGATGTAATGGTCCCTGGGGTAAAAACAGTCTTTGCCGAGATGGTGGCTGATGATGATTCTGAGAATGGCTTCCTATAGGATCATACTGAACATGTGGTTGTTCTTGAAAGCCTGTAGTCTGGTTGTTTGGTGGAAAGCTGTTTGCAAAAGAACATTGCAAAACAGTTTATCGGATTTTATTATATTCATGGGCAACAGCTTAAAATTTTATTTTGCTCCAAAAATAAAAAATGGCATCATGCTCACCAAACTTTTCACCTATTTTTTTTAAACTAACAAGCAATATTTCATGTGAAAAAATTGTTTGACTTACAAGCAATATTACATAAAGAAAAAAATTGCTTCACTAAAACGAGAAAACATAATAATACTGTAATTAACCTTTCGAGCCCGTAAGACTGGTATACTGCTTTAGCTCTATTTCTAGATAAACCAACCGTAAGACGGGTAAACTGGTCTGGGATGCCCTTGCCATTACAGCTTAAACTAAAGGTTTTTAAAAAACTCTAAGGAGCTCCCCTGACCTTTTAAACGGGGTTTCCACTTTCCTTTGCATCAATTATAACAGGCGGGGGGTACCGTATATTTAAGGTTCAGGGGCTCAGGGCTCAAAGGGTAAAGTCACAGATTTGTTCATTGCTTAATATAGAGAAACACAATCTACTCATCCTATATATGTCTAGAATCATACACATAGCATACCCTAGTTCTCTGTCAAGAACCGTGGATTTATCAGGTGTAGGCTGAGAAGGCTGCCCGAATTTGGAGGCATTCATCACAGATGTTTGCTCTTCCTTGCTGCGGCTGAAAATTCACAAAAATTTTCTCAGTATATTGTAAAGCAGACAAAAAAAAAAAAACCAAAACAGGTTTATCAATACTGTTTACTGTTTAAAAAAACTAATTTGTTAAAGCAAAAATGTACATGTGAAAATAGGTGAAAAGCTGCAGTTACCTTTGTTTGGTGGCAGCCATGATGCCATAGTGCTCGTCAAAGCGGAAATTCGCTGATGGTCCTGAGCCAGAGGACTCCAGACTAAGACGATGGTGTCGCGAAATGGGCTGAGGCTTGTGATGCCGCCGGTCTTGTCGCTTGTGCCAACTTCTGTTACAATTTTCACACAGCGCCATTTGATTGTCATAACATTCCCGGCATAAAAACACTGCTTCCTCGCCACACACAGAGCAGGCTGAAGAACAAAAAGAAAAGACAAAACACCAGCCCCTGATAAAATTTTCCACATTAATTAAGTCAGAGAACCCATTGCCTTTTACAAGTCAAAGACGATTTATACAGTTTCCTTGCTTCAACCAACATAAAAGTCTCTTGGTTAAATAAAAAAGTGTATCTATCTATCTATATATATATATATGTTAGGGGGGAGAAAATGTCTTTTTTAATGGCAAGAGCATAATCAAATACATTTACAAGCCTAATTTTATTTTCAAATTTGCTAATTTGAGCATTTATTTTGCAAACTAATGCAGTTAAGCATATTTTAATCTTTTTGGTTCTTGATAAAAAAAGGTCATATTTTTATGTTGAGGTTTAAATTCTATAACTGTCAGATGTTGGGCCTGTTAAGTTACAGGGACACAAACTCACTCTTGTAACGTTAAGTTGAAAAGGATTTGCTTCTGACAGGCCTGCTATTAAAGAGCTTTAGTCGTTTGCAAATTTTACAGTCCAACATTGCAGCAATACTAATTGTCATGTCAAATGAGCAAGACCAATTTTTTTTTAATGCAAGATTTACAATCCAACATTATAGCAATACTGATTGTCATGTCAAATGAGCAAGATATATTTTTTTTTAATGCAAGATTTACAGCCTAACATTGCAGCAATACTGATTGTCATGTCAAATGAGCAAGACCAAATTAAAATAATCCTGGAGGAACAACTGAGAAAATTATGTATTATCTCTTTATCTTTTTTGATGCTCCAATAAAGTTACTTCAATCTGCGAGTAACAGTTTACCATTATATTCAGGCAAAGGTTGAAGATCATTGAACTGTTTGCCTCAATTGTAATAGTCAAGATGGAGATATAGCTCAGGGAACAAACACTGGTTTGTAAATTCACCTTGCTTTTTATTACTCCAAAGGTCTTACGTGTATAAATGTGGTTATGAAAATTACAGATTACATACTATAATTTGACCACTAACTAGCTACCCTCTCTCTTTCTATTCACAAAAAAAAATTCCAGCCCCCTTTCTACTCAAGGAATATCTGGACTAATAAATACTTAGTCTACTTGTAATCACTGCTGATTAACTCAACAATGATCTGGCTGGCTTAGATTTTTTCTTAAAAAGCTCAACTTAGCTGGAATGTTGTTACTAAGCTGTCCAAGTATCCACTGCCGCTGCAATTTAATGTCCCCCATTCAGCAGGCCTTTTCTTGCTCACTAGCCTAGTCCTACATGCAATAATCTAACCATGAGATAAATCTGTCTACACATTATTCTTGAGCCCTTCAAAGCACCTATCTAGATTATCACAATAAGGCAAGGTGAACAAGTAAGTGCCTAACAACAACAACAACATACTTTCACCCTTACAAAATTATTCATCATTTCAAACCTTACAATAATAATGATACCTAATAAATCTAACAAACCTTTTGGAGAAAGATAATTCTGTCTTTACTTCAAACAAACTACCCAAGAAGTTAAAACAGCATGGAGCAATACTTACAGAACATTTGAAATTTAATTTGCATACACAGGGATATTTCTCTTAGGTGACTTTTCTTTGACTTTTTTTAAAGTGTTTAAAAGATATACTGCAAATCTGAACAGAAAAGAAATTGAGGGAGTGTGTGCATGTGTGTGTGATTGACACATGATATTGTCAAGTGCATTGAGCACAATGGAAACAGGTTAAATGAATATTTCTTATACTTACCAAGCTTGTTAGACGTAGATGTATCTGAAGGACTTTCACAGGCAATATCTGGTCCAGTAACACCTGAACTAGAGATAGAACTGGGGACCAAATCTGGAATCGCTCCACTTTCATTCATAGCAACTGTTTCTCCTTGACAAGACTGAAAAGAAAGAAAAAAACATTTGTAGTAAATGACAACTTAAGGGAACATTTGGCACAAACACTGAAACAGCAAATCAAATTACAAAAATTAACTACAGCTAGAGGGACAGAAATAAAACTCTTCAAACAGTGTGATTTGGCATGATGCTACAATGTGCTTTCTCCTTTACAAGCTCAGTCAAAAAATTTATACCTCAATGCATTTTTATGTATGCCAACACAAACATTAAAATAACAAAATGGGTAAAAAGAAAGTAACTACCGCCAGCCAGTCTCTGTAACCCCTATCTAATTCCTTCAAATTGTTTTAAATATAGAAAAGAAAAAAAAGATGCCAAGATCCCTGGGGCAGATTGCTTACAAAAGATATTCTCTTTAAACTTATTTTATTAATTGATGACCAAGTAAAATATGATTATGATTCATAGTTTTTGGTATCAAATTTTTTTAATCTCACCATACCGGATTCCTGGTAAACTGGGATAACCAGATTGTATGTTTGCCGGATTCTCGGTTTACCGAGATTCAGTACTCCATTCATAAAACTTGACTAAGACTAAAAATATTTGAGTAATCAACTTATTGTTGTGATCAAATGACTTCAGAACTTTGAATAATGGCGCTGACCATAGGTTGAGACATTTTCTTCAAGTTCTTAGCATAAATCCAACATGATACAAGCACTTCAACAACCAAGCTCGTTGTCAGGGATGCACCCCAAACAAACATTGTTCATGGCAGATGCCATTTATAATTAAACAAATTATTAATTCAGACCAAGATGAATGTGAATTTGATCAAGAATATCCGTCTGAAAGTGACATTGCAGGGGGCTTAGATCTAGAACATGAGAAAGATATATCTAAATCTAGATCTAAAAATGAATCTATACCTGAAGACAGAGATAGTATATATCTAGATGTTGGATTGTTTAGGCTGCGTGACGATGACTTAGTGGATGGTCAGAGATATTCTTAGATCATAGGTCTAGATTTACTGTGTTGAGAGATTTCAGGCACAAGACTTAAAGGTGTAAACATTCCTGAAGACTTAAAACTCAATGCAAACCTCCAGTTTCTAGCTCAGTAGTCGAGGTGGGAGGGGTTGGTAGCCTGTAGGGGTTCGGACTTAAAAGGGTTAAATCTAATATCCTTCTTCCCTATAGGCCTACAACTTTGTAATTAGACTTGGCTCTTCACATTCCAATTACAAAATTCAGCTACAGAAACAACGTAATTTAACAAATAAAAAACGCTTTATTAAAAAAACCCTGTAGAAATGTTTTGTTTAAGTTTCGGTTACCAAATACAAAGCTCTAGTCTAAATCTAGAGTAAATAGAAGGAACTTGTGTTTCAAAACAGCTCTACAGTTTTTACGTTGCCAACACTTTTTGTGACAAAAATGTGCCATAGTATAAATATATGTATGAAAAAGTGGGCAATTGCCTTACTATAATCAGTTATTTTTCCATTAATAGATATTCTGGCAAATGAACACAAATTGTTAAAAAAAAATTCAGAGGTATGCCCACTTGTTTAATAAACTGAGCATACAAAATATCCCCTCTAGTCCATAAATTAAAAAATAAGTAATATGTATCCACATGCTAAGAAAGAAAGAGAAGCCAAAGACCACTTAACAATAGAAGAGAAGAGACCAGAAGCATTTCTTTCATTAACAATATCCAAATAATTTTTTTTTTAATTCTGTCAAAATGTTAAAGGGTCAAAGTGTGAAAATGCCTCTAGCACTATGGATCCCACAAATAAACCTGGAATTGTGCATACAAGTCACATAAAAGACCAAAATTCTCTTTATACATGTTTCATTTACTTCTTTAATGAATATGTACTAAACTTTAGGTTGGCATTGCCTCAGACAGACCTGCCACTCCTTAAAGTAAAAAATCAGTATAATTGAGCTAAAAATCAGAATTCAGGGTTAAAAAATCTGTACCATGCATCGGCATTCATAAACTCTTGACACTTTTTTATTTAAAGCATTAGCATTTTATTTTTTATGTGGCCATCACAATTCAAATTGTTAAAAAATGTATAACAGTTAAAAAAAACACCATGTTCCACTTTACAGTAGGTGTAGCGTAAACTTTTTTGGTACATGTACTAAAAAACATAGGATGAACAGTGGCGCAATCGGTAGGGTGGTTGACCGCTATCTGAGAGGTCCCGGGTTCAATCCCCAGTCCGGGCTAAATTTTATTTGCTCCCCTGTGCCCGCCCAGCACTTGTTTTAGTAGCTAGGTCTCTTAAGACTCGGCGAAAGTAAAGGCGGCGAAGAAAGCAATGGCAAACTACCTCACTATGCCGTGTGCCTAGAAAAACAAGGACCCTGCTCCTTGTTCCCCTACGCTCATGTCCAGTATAGGACTACCTTTACCTTTTACTAAAAACATAATTTTCAGACCATTAAAAAAAATTGACAAAAACTGACATATTACCTCTTTGAAATTTGGCTACTAGCGATTAGTTACCAATCCATTATCTTGTGATTTAAATAAGAAAATCGGCATTTTCTAACATTTTGGCCAAAAAATCTGTATAATACTGACCTAATCTGTATGAATGACAGGTCTGACTGTTAGGGAATCCTGTTTGCTTTTTTATTTATGGCTACTAGGCTCAGATCATGATATCAAATTTAGCTTATTTTCCAAAGATTTCCACACAAGGCTGTTACTTTTTTAGTGTCTCCAAGGAAAAGCAGTTTTCCATTCTGCCTAAATACAGTGGAATCCACTTAACTCAAACTTTGATAACTTGAATTTATGGATAACTAAAGTCTATATTAGGATCCTTTTCTTCTAGGTCAACTATCCTTCAACTTTAAATTCTGATATTTCAATCTGGATGAGCTGTTCCCCAGCACTTTGACTTAATCGGACTGTTGCACTATACTGTACTCATTCACGAAGATACCGTTGGCACTACTCACTTGCACAGCTTCTTTCTCCCCCATAGGCAATGCTTGGGATTTTCTTGTTTCCTCAACATTTTCAGCAAATTGGCTTGTTATTTCACTCTGGTCGTTAGAGGATGAGGATGCTTGGTTGCCGTGAGGACTTGAAATCATTTTACCCTCGGGACTGAAATTCTCATTATTGTTACATTCTGCACTGGATGCGGTGGTAAATTTTGTTGCATCTTGGGCCTGCAGGTAAAACAGAAATATTGTAACCATTAGATCCCTTTGAAACTATTTGTTGAGCGCTGATTTTAGGATAAACAGAGGCTGGCATCATGTCTGAAAGTAATCAACACATGACACTATTATGAAGGAGTAAATTTCTTGTGAGGAGATCAAGGCCATTTTGCATGACTTTGGATCTGCAACAATTTTATTTCAGAGTTTTATCTACAATCAGATCATAAACATGATAAACTAACAATACCCAATACACTATGTTGATGGCCTATGCTCTGCAATGAGCTAAGGGCCTAAGTAAGTAAGTACCCAATACACTCTATAGATCTCCCCTCTCTATCTATCAGTTTCTTCTCCACTCCCTTCTTCCTAACCTCTATATTATAACACTCACTTGTATGTACTTTTAATTGAAAGAAAAATCTTTTCTAAATTATTTTTTTTAAAGTCTTGATTTTATAAATAACGTCAGAAATGCTTTACTTTGAGTAAGGAGGTGACTAACCTGTATCTCTGTTGGGTGTGCCTGGCCCTCTTGCATTGACACTGAAGGTGTCAACGTGTCAGAGCTCTCGATCATACTCAAATCTGATGCCTGACGTTCTTCAAGTTCATCTCTGCAAACAATAGTCAAAATTTAAAATGGAAAAGTTCTTATAAATTTTTCAGATTTGCACAAGTTTCATCTTAGGACAATTTTAGTTTTCATCTTACTTCATAGGGTAAGTTACAAAACTAATTCTCAGAGTCTGAAAAATTTTTACTCAAAGATGAAGTTTTCTGAGTCTGGAAAAGAAAGGGACTGAATGTAAACACACATATAAAATTATCTCTGAGCAATGTGCAACTCTTGCTACTCTTGCTAATGTTTAAAAGTTTATTGAATTTAAAACTTATGGTGCAATCATTATTAGTAATGATAACAATGATATCATGAAAACTTCCAGAATGCACCTCAATTGTTAAAGAGCTAGAAAGGATTAACAGAAGCAAAAAATGCTGTGAGTAATTTTGTAAAATGCTGCAAGTAAAACGAGTGAGCACATTCTTTGTATTTGTATCTAAGGTAAAAGGTTTTGCTTTTTATGCTATGATCCTAGGCTTTTTTAAATTTAAGATACCTCAGCTTGTGAAAGTTTCTGATAATTTTATTTTGATGAATCTCTGATACACTTTTCTCTCACAAAAAAATGCTTCACTCTAACCTCAAATTTTGAGGCAAATACTGCCCGATACTTTCAGGATGAAGATGTCTCCCAGAGCAGTAGATTTTAAGTTCAGCACGAAACAGCTCCATGTCCGCTATAAGGCTGACTACAGCATTCTTATCTGGATCTGTTCCTGGGGGAAAACTTTGTCCGCAATCAGTGACTTCAGTATAACCTAATTGGGACAGAACTTGTGAAAATCCCTGGAAAAAAAATGTTGTAAAAGTTACAAAGTGTGTGACTTTACACGGGTGGATGAAAAACCCAGCCAAATGCAGTTTACAGCTAGAGGTGGGCAGAAAAAAACCTTTACCTCAATAAAGAAGCATTTGAGAAGCTAGAGATTTAACAAATAGCTTTAAAGTCACATCCAGTAAGTGCTAATACATTTTTCAAAATGCTTGTTGCCCCAGATGTACAACTTGTGCAACAGGAAATATCATTACCCAAAAAAAAATACCAAAAAAAAACCAATTGACAATTTTGTCTTGAGCATCTTATAAGGTCATTAAAGCACTCAACATTGTTGTAAGGGATTTGTACTTAATAGGATTATATTTCAAAAGAGTGAGCTCATTAAATTGACTTTACAAAATGATAGCTAAATTCTATCACTTTTACGTATTGTTCTTGAATTTGCCATCTTTTTTTTTCAACTCTAGAATTGAAACTCAAGTCAAGTTTTCCCATTTGATATGAAAAGTTTTGGTTGAAATAAGAAAAATCAAATCATGTGATTGTATGTCTAGGTTGAATAAAATGTTTGGCAATGAAAGACTATCACATTAAGGTTTCAACAGCTACAAATCAGAGTTCTACACTCTTCTTTAAAAAAGTAATCCCCAATTGTTGATATCCCTAAAACAATTCAGCGAGAATTATCTTTCTTGACTTACTGACATTTCCCAACAGCTAATGATGGAGAAATGTAGTAAAACAATTGAAATACAGGGAAATTAAATAATAAAATATTATTAATGATGATGAAGTGGACTATTATTGTCACATTCATTTTCAGCACTATAATTGTTGTTGTTTGGGTTGTTTTTTTTTTTTGTCATTCAATCATAGAAGTATTTATACCAATTTATTTTTTCCCTAGTAAAATAGGCCTAAGCATTTTTTGCTGGTTTACGCTTTTGTCTTTGAAAAGGGATTTGGATTATTTATTTATCATCCCATTGCAAGAAGTCTTTAAAAAGTCAGGACTTAAAGTTCAGCAGGAATACTTGTAAGCATTCCTCAAAGTTTAATGGGATTTAGCTTCTCGTATCATTTCTGGTAAATCCATGGCAATGTCCTTTTTATAACGGTATCTTATCTGAAATTCAACATCTCTGAAGTAAGCATCCGTTTTCTAAACTGTATAATGTAGTTCTAATGACAAGAAAAAGAGTCTAGATCTAGTTGAGAGCTAAGCCGATGTTAAACCTACCCCTAAGCTTGGTTCAAATATCATGTTGATTTCGGCCAGATTTAAGTCTGACTTATTTTAAGCCACACTGGTGCAACAGAAAAAAAATTTTAAGTCTTGGCTAAACCAAGGTTTAGTTTAAACCACAGTTCAACCACAATGGTGCAACAGAGTTTTAGAGTCTTCCTCACATTATTTTTTTTTTTAGAAAAGATTATCACTATTTGCGATATAAAATTTTTCATTACGTTTTGAACTATTCTCAACTACACCATCATCATAAAAAGCAATAAGAAACGTTTTGTACAAGAAAAACGCCACATCGATTCTAATTTACTCATATATGGTCCCTAGTTTTGGTAGTAAAATAAGGCGCATAACTATCGCCGACAGTTCTTAAGAACGTCATCTATTTTGGAATTTTTCATTCTCTTTTTTTGCCATATCTTATGCCCATGAATGGAAATACAACCAAGAGAGGAAGCAAAGTTCAGGACACTATTTTGATTTCAATACAGAGCACAAAACCTGCTTTGGTTTGAAGGCATGATCATTTTTTTTTCAAAAGTAAAAACTTTAAAAGCTGTTGAGTACAAAATTTGTACTTGATTACAGAATACATTTAAAAACACACCTCTCTCGAAGAATATCAAAGTACTTACATTCAGGGGAAGAATCTTTCTTTGAACAATAACATTTTTAAAACTGATAGTCCCCCATTGCTCCTGTCTATTGCTCTTGATCAAATGCTTGGCATATCTGATGATTGTTCCTAAGCCTGAGTGAATGTGTTTCAGACCTTCGACACTCTGTAGGAGAAATTTCAAATACATTTTATAAAGGTAGGAAACAATATAAATCTATAATCATAACAGATAAAAGATATCATTGTGACTTTCAAAAAAGTTATAAGCAAGCCTGAAAAGTTGGGGGTTTTTTTTATTATAAAATTCAAACCTGAATGCTTCAATATTCTTATAAATATCTGAAAATAAAAATTATTTGACTACGCCAGTAACAATGCTAAAAATTGAAAAATTAAAAGACAAAACTAATGATGGAAAAACAGATTTCTGCTGTAACAAATCTCACTCATTTGACATTTACCTCACAATTTTGCCTCAAAAGTTCTGTGACAGATAGTGAAATGAATTTCTCTTTCAGTGGAATATCCAACTGGACAAATCCTTGAAGTATGGGCTGAGCATCAATGTCATTGGACACCGCATTAAGAAGATGTGCTCGGAATTCAAGTAACAACGAGTGGATTCCTTCTCTCCCTTCTCTTCGAGTCCCCGTTGAGTGAGCCTCCCTAATTTGCTGGTCTGTCACATGGCCAAGCACCATGCTTGCCATTTTACCCAAAATGTTTGGGATAGGCATTGTGGCAGAAGCTGCTTTCTTGATACTGGTAAGAGAAAATAAAGATAACAGAAATGCCATATTTTTTAAAAATAAAAATGTTCTAGTTCACATAGAATCTAATAATGCCATTGTGAATAATTTAGGCCTATATATTTATTGGCGTCTATTCATACATGGGTACAGCTAGTCACTTTGTTTGTCGGTAGACGGTTTGTCTAGTCAATTCGTTTGGCGGTAGACGGGTACGGCTAAAATTTTCGTTTATTGGTACATTGAAGGTAAGAGCCAATTTTCATAAGCATTACACATCCATTACCGACTTCCACTACTGCTTTGTCTTTCATTTCTTCTCGGAACATTTAACTGGGCCTATATGTCTTGCATTGTCGCTTAATTCCAGAGCTTATCAGCATTAATTGGTTTACAGACAGAAATTCTCTTTTCGTTCAAAGAATCTCAGCAAAAAAAGACCCAACTATTCTTCCAAATTCAATTCACATACGGGAAAAGTCATTTCTATTTAAACTGCCTTTTAAACCTGAATTTTATTATCTAAGATTGACATGAAAAGAATGAAAGATAGCCAAAGATAGTTGGATACAACGCCCACTATATGTATAACAACCTCAATGAATAGTACACATTGATGAAGAATATGTTCAGTTGTCTCTGCAGAGTCTCCGCACTGGCACATTTCTGATTCCTCTATTCTAAAAGTTAGGGGGCCTAGATCGCTCAGTTGGTAGTGGCTTCGCTCCGTGGCCAAGAGGTCGCGGGTTCAAAACACAGCCGAGCACAGTCCGGGCCCCTACTGGTTGGGTAGATGTCAGTATAATGTGACCGGCTGAGGCTAAGTCATGGTATCCCCGCTAGTCTCTGGGTGGCAGCCCGTACATTGTCACTGAGACCCAAGCCCTGAGAGCACCTTTGAAGTGGAATTGGGCTTGTAAAAATATCCTTCAATCAATATTCTAAAAGTTCTGAACATGTGTTTTGCCAATCTGTTATGACCAGTTCTTAATCTAAAGAGGGATGTTTGTTCCTTTCTGCGGAGTTAAAAAAAGTCATCTTTTTTTGTTAAAATCTTCATGGGTCTCCTTTCACGTTTCTCCTGCGGCCATCTTGATCATTGTTTTTGCTTCTTGATATGTGATTGCTGTTTCCTCTTGTTCCAACTTTGAGCCAAGTTTGGCAAGGTTGTCTGCCTTTTCATTACCCTCATTGTCCTGGTATCCACTGAAGGATGAGTTCTCCTACCCTGGCCCCCAACTCCAGCAGTTTTTGTCTTAGGGTATCTATCTCAGTGTCTTTGGTGTTTTCCAGAGTTTGCATACCGACCTAGCATCGCTATGTACAACCATTTTTGACGTTTTGGAGATTTTGTCATTGACCATGTTTAGGGCTACCTTGATGGGTTCTGTTTCTATCTTCTACAGTGGAATCCGGATAAAGTCAAC
>BMAT01011268.1:158919-171093 GCA_019649035.1 Elysia marginata
AGAGAGAGAGAGAGAGAGAGAGAGAGATCTGGATAATTAAGTAGGAGAAATGACTGCTCTGTGTTTAGAACTTTCAAGTTACTAAACAAGCAAAAGCGAGAGAACTTTAAAGTAGACGATTTTCTTTTTAAACTTTAAAGTGAAAAAACACTAAAACTGTATTGATAACTAATTAAATCAATTCTAACCTACAACTGAGGTACATGGCCACTAACCCAAACGAAAGAACAAAAGATAGACGCCTTCCACAGACCAACTGAGAAGGTTCTTGACATCAGGTACCCATTGAAACTAACAAAAAAATCTTTATACGAGAAATGCAACAAGAAACCTCTCTCAATCCACATGTTAGAAAGTCGGTGGCGTCTAGATGGGCACATCTCAAGACGAGACAATGATATTCCCGCTAACAAAGTGATGGCTGGTTACCCCTTTCCCCAAGGAGATCGGAACAGTTTAGATGATGACCTCTCACAACAATGTCAGTTGTCTTAAACAAATACATTTCACGACTAGAAGACAACAAATTTCAACTGAGGAACCAACACGCCCTAGACCACCTGAGTAGCGTCGCTCCGAACAAACAACAGCGGGCACAACTTTCAACGAACATACGAGAGGCTGCCGGGGCGACTTTGTGGAAGGATTGAGACGCAGAAGGCGATATATGTCAGTAAGTCAATGATGATTTTTATCACAAGTGATTTCACTGTTAGGCGTACTATGAAGAATAAACAATTACATGCATGGCCACACTGGAGTGCTAAAAGAATGTTAAGAATATATATACATAACACTCATCGGTTGTTCAAAATAGGTTCATCACTATGGAAGTTATTTCTGTAGCAGATTTGTTACTATTTTTAGAACCTAAGCCCCAACTACTTCGTTGAAACTGAGAAAAGTGACTTTACATGGAGGAAAAGTAATGAAAGTAGCCAAAAGCTACAAGGGGCCGTTCACAAACCATAGGGACAGATCTTGCCCAACTTTCAGACACCCCCCCCCCCCTGTGGACAGGTGTGGACAAATGACTGTATGCCCCCCTCCCCCCCTGTGGACAAGAGCATGGACAAATGGCTCTACCACTTTATAATCCCACTGATCGTCCATGGTATAGACTACAGTATAAATACACATCACAAAACAAGATATACAGATTGTCCATAAAAGTTGATTGTCCTTGAATATTAATAACACAGGAAAACAGCAATATATTCATTTTGAATTCTTATAGTACTGTTTTTATCCACAATAGTTCACATTTGTCCATCTGGACAAACTGCTCAACCCCCCTCCCCTCTGTCAGTCTGTGTACAGGGTGTAGACATTTTGAAATGAAATAATTAACGAAACAGCCCTCTTGCTCATTATCCCATTTCCATCCACCACTTCAACTTTTGCATGGTTCTACAAGATGAAAAATGTCATAAACATTAAAAAAATTTAAAAAAAAACAAAACAAACAGAGAGCAGCTTCAGTAAAATTTTGACTCTTTGATAGAAAATGTTCGTTTTCTCAAATTTTATATAAATGCAAGTCAAATCATTTTGTGAGAGCCCTACACACTCAAAGTAATTAAGGCCTAAAAAAGATAAAATAAAATTTGTTCTTTCTTTTTTTTTCAACACTGATACTTGAAAACATTACAGTAGCCAAATCAATTGTTGACTTTGAATTCTACCCATATCAAGCATCTTTAAAACTTGCAGGAGCTGCAACTAAATTTTCTGTCATCACATCTTTAGAAATCAGATGAGCTTTTAGATTACTGTGCCTGCCAAGTGAAAATTAGAAGAAGAAAAAAGCAAAAAACAAGATAAAACAAGTGGGAGCAGATACTTTATTTCAACCTTGAGGTAATCAACAGCACCATTATCTAAAACATTTGGATTACAGCGTAACCAGATGGAAGACTTGGAAATGTCTGTAGACAGAATTGGCTCATTTCTTAAAAGCAGAGTAACTACTTACAATTTATGTGAAGGACAGGCATACATTTATAAAATTTGGTGATTTATTGAAAACAATAGATAAAAAAAATGAAAACACATTACAGTAAGAGTTTAAACATCTTTGCGAAGCTCAGAAAATGTAAACCAGTATGGGAAATGGTACCCTAAGTGCAACAAATGGAATGTAAAAGAATATCAAAGTGAAATCATGAGATTGAGGGCCTGTAGAGATAAAGCAGTTTGCACAAAATGAGTAACACCATGTCACTTCTTGTACTACAAAAGTTCTCTCAGAGAGGCAAACATTTTAAAATAGCGCACCAAAGGTAAATTTTCATAATGATGGCTCAACATCTATCATTATCAAAACTGATCAAGCCTTGAAAGAAACTGCGTTAAAGTATGATGCACTTAAATCGTAACAAGAAGGGAACTTATCATTCACTCTAGCCCTAAAACCATGCAAACAATGCTTCATAAATCTAGTTGACAATTTTATTTAATGACAGACTGACAGTATTTTTAGATGAAAAAACCCAAAACAATAATGCTTATTAAGACATAAACCATGTGCTTGATAAAATTGCTTTCTGTATCAAATCAAGCTATTCTTAGACCAGAAAATGTTTTACTAGTACTACAAATTTGATTTATATCAGATTTACTGTTCAGCAAAGCAATATGCTTTCACCAAACTTGTATGCAGTGAGTTATGAAAAGCAGTGGTTGGTAAATTCCTTACTGGTAAGCAATGAAATATATAGCAGTTGGTATCTTTTATATATTTTAATATATTTATAAGATATAATCAAATCATATGGGGCCTAGGTCTTTTGAAGTAATTTACTAATGAGCTTGGGTCAAATGTCACAACAAGATAATGTGGGGACCATCATAAATCATAAGAATATCCTAAAGAAGAAATATCTTACAAATAAACACCACTGTGTGATGAGAGATGATCTACAACAAAGTGTTGGCAGTAGAATTACTGAGGACTAGACATGAAATAACAAAATTTGATTTATTGTAATGGTACTTAATAACTTTGAATGATTTAATTGCACTTTTACTTGCACTTAAATCAAACTACCCTATGATGAGCCCTAATGAGTCACAAAACAATTGTTAAAAATTAAAGGTATCACTCAATTGTGACTATAACAATCAGCAACATTTCTTGCTAGGGAGTCTTGGTACAAAATTCCTTGGATAGTGCATTGAAAAATAAGTAAAAACCAAAAGTCAACTATGTATATTTGTCATTTAACCATTGAGTCACATTAATTTCCAACTAAGAAAACAACAGTGTTACAGTGCTAAACTGATACAAAAGTTTTCATAGATAAATGTTGAAAACACATAAATTCTATAAAATATGTCTCAAAGTCAGGCACAAACTGAACATAAAAACAGAGCACTAAGGTAAAACTGCATTACACGTGTGTGACAGAGGTCATGACAAAAGGTTATCGCTTTTGTAATAAAAATTACTAAGATTCTGTAACATGTTCAAACTACACATTAAGGCATAGAGTAATTTGATTTGATTTCGCATCATAAAACAGGGCAAATTTTAACTGTCAAAATTGTTCTAAAATAGTAATTCATGCACATGAAATATTTACCTTTGGAGTAAAACACAAAGCATTACAACATTTTCAGTAAAACTATTTTACTGCTTTTAAAATGGTTGTATAGAGTGTGGTTTCCAATGACTATGTCTTTATTTTTATCTATAAATCTCTAGCATCTCAAGGTAGTACGGCTTGAGAACAGATGGCATATAACCCTTTCTGACAGCATGAATAATTCTTGCAAAGTAGAAGTAAATGGTGCACCTTGAACGCTTTTGTATAAGAAATGAAGTATTTTGATGTGGAGGTGAACGGCATCAGCATGGACATTTGGGCATTATACAAGACTTAAAATAAGTGAAACATTCATACACACAAAACTTTGCAAGTATCAGTAGCTATGTGTATGGATAACCCCCACCCACCCACACTTTTTCCCAAGCAAAAAGTTTTTGCATAAAGCTGCTATGGTTTTGGACATGTGAAGAGTGTTATTAAACTGTATGTTCTTCAAAATATTTATAAAAAGTCAAATATTCATGTGCAGCCCAATAAAATCCTCACTGATATGTGAAAAAGAGTAGTAATAAGATATTCTGATATTAGGCCTAAAAAACTCGATAAAATGTTTTTCAAAAGATTAAAAAATGAATTTTAAAAGTCAACAAAAGCCAGTGAACATGGTAATAATGAGTAACATAAGAGGTAAAATATTTGTCAAAGAAAAGTGCATGAAGTAAAACGTGACATAGAGCAGTAAGTTCCTTCAAAACCAGAGAATAACTATGCAGCAGTCAGTATGTACTCACACAAAGCTCAAGCAATGAGTAGTTAAATTTATTCCCTTTCAACTCTAAATAATATGAAAGGTATTAGGGTCAAAGATCAGATAAGAGACGACTTTTGCTCATTCATTCAACTGTCACAAGATACATTCTACATCAAATCTACTGGCAGACGATATAATATTGGTCGTTTTTATCCTTCACTGCCAGATTTAAATCCCTTTAATTTTTTTCCAACAATACAAAACCCCTTCTTTTCAACAAAGTAAACTTAAATAAACTTAAGGATAACAAGTCATTCATTTTCTCAGCTGTTTCAATTTTTCAACAAATGATTTCTTCAGTGCACATTTGCATCACATTACAGCTTTTACTTGTAGGCTGAATGTATTCAAAGAATCAAAATCCACATTCTAGCTTAAAGGTTAACCTAATGACCATTATAAAACATGTCTAGTATAGGAATGTAAAGAGAATTCAACGACAGAGGAAATGAAAGTCATCAGCGTCATGCCTTGTTATTTACAATAGATATGTTCTTGCTGAGAAATTTAAAAAAACTAATAAGCTAGGATTAAATTTTTTTTTCTCTTGGAAAGATTTCTGTTGTGAGAGTCTGTTGATGATTTTTAACTCCACAGAATTCCACATGGCCTTTCTCACACAAAACTGCCTTGCTTATTTCTCAATTCAGTGTCAGATTCTACCCGAGGGAAGTTCTGATTCTCGTCATTCTTGGCTCTTGATCAAAGAGACAGAAAAAAAAATTAAGTCATTAATATTGATAACAAACAAACATTTTTTGGAGGTAATTTTAATGCAACTATGGGCTGCCATGAATTTAATGGACTTCAATTCTAAATGTCGGTGATTAATAAGATACAAAGCTTACAATGGTTCCTGCATTGGGACTACACTACATTAAAATTTGTTGTCAAAAATTTCACAAGCAAAATAGCAAGTTGCTTTGAATTTGATAGAATTTGTTAATTTCTATTATTGTTTTTCTACAAAACCTTATTCTGCAAATAAATGAATAAGAATCTCAAGTTAAACTTTAATTTCATACACATTTTTAAAGATGGGGGGTGGGGGGGGGGGAATACTGTTTCAGTCAGTATTGAGATATATATGACTTGAGGGTTGTTTTTTGAAGGAGCTTGTTTTCTTATACACAGCATGATTAGTGCATTGATTTATAAATCAATGAAAAGAGTTTCATTCCATAGCTACCAAATGGTGCTCAATGATTGGTAAAAAATGTAGTGAACAACTGTGTGATAAACTCGTTAACAAACAAGACCTTTATAACACAGTCTGTGTCTGATTGAAATGACTTTAAGCAAATTTTACTATCCTTTAGTTTCATTTGAGTATTTTTCAAAACCTATAATTGACTATTTATGATATTAAGACATTTGTTCAGCAGTACTTGTGGCTCACATAAACAGAAAGAGAGTAATTCCTTTGACAATTTTTTAGGTTCATGTTTGGTCTTTTTAGTAGAACCGCACATTGAAAATGTGATTTGTTTAATTTATTGTAAGCAATTCCTAGATCTATAATCTGCCGTTTCTAAGACTTTCAAAACAAACTTTTGCTTCCATGTTGTGACTCTAAACCAAAACTGAAAAAGGTGGTTTTCAAATCAAAAAAGGATAAATCATACATCATACAACAATGAAAGTAACTTCTTGGCTCTATATCTAGATTTTCCTGGATATTGAAGAGAACTGTGAAAAGGTAGGCCTAGGCTACGCAATCTAGTCTATTAAAGAGCATAGATATAGACATGGCTTTGAAAAGGCAAACAACGATCAATGCATCTAGACTAGATTAGGTCTGAATCTAGTCTGGGTTTTGCATTAATTTTGATTCATTTCAGCGTCTATTGAGATTGTTTTCCATTTTCAGGAGGTGAAGATCGACATATTGCTTCGTAATAATTGAGAGAAAGTGACCAAAATAGGTAATTATAGTAGACAACATATCATAACCTTAAGAGATGCAAAAACAGTAAAAGGGAAAGAAAAAAATAAAAACAAGATGATTTTTTTTGGCGGGGGTGTTCAGACATTTGTTGATAGAGTGATGATTTAGAGAGAAGAGGACAAAGTGTAATAAGATGCAAATTGATGTTTTCAAAATTGGACTGATGATACAGTTAATGTGCGGTTATATAAGGACATGAAAGGCAAGCTATGACACAGTCAAGTCTATTACTCAACCAGGTCGGGTACACCCCAACTAGTACTATCTATTTTGAAACTCTAAACAGGAAGAAAAGACAAATATATTACACCAGTTATTTTCTAAAAATATTACTTTTTTTTCGCTTTTATACTTGATAGCTTATCATATAAAAAAAATAGTTTCTGAACTTAAAACTTGTGCCATTACCTGTTGCGCGGTGAAACATGCAAGCCATCTCTACTTGAAGACTTTGCCCGCTCAGAATGACGCATATGGCGAGCCAGCATGCCACTGGATGGCGGAGGCATAAGATCCATGTCAGACCCGTTCTGAATGATAAGACAACATCTTAATTGAAGAAAAAACAAAGAAAAATTCACAGCTGTCTATGTTTTGAGACCAAATCCTTGTGGGCAACTACTAATGGGCAAAACATATGTACAAAAAATACATTTTATCAGAGTGTTCAAGATGTCATGTCACACATTTGATGTCAGACACATTGATCTATACCTTACATGTTTTTCCCATGGGTTTGAATATCATTTAGCCTGGTCCAGCATTATCCCAAAGTCATAGAGTTGAACAAGATATTAAAATGAAAGAAACAAACAAGAGTGTATTGATACCAACAAAAAAAAAATGAAAACAAACTATGTTTTTATTCAGCTTAATAATGCACAGAATGAAGTATTTTTCATTTTGATTAAGCCATGTCAAACACTCCTTATTTCAATTTTGTTGGCTTATTTCAAGGACAAAACAGTAAGAAGACTAAAATAAATTTAGATTTCTTCTTGTCTGAACCATTATCAGTGTGTATCCACTTTGATTTATTTAACATCATGAGCTGACCTAGGGTCTTGATACCAACCAAGGCTAATCTTTGTCTAGAGTTGGGTAGAAGCAGTAGTAAGTACTAACTGGTAAAGGCATTTTACAATTTCTTCACCTTATTCAGGTGTTGAAAGTGTCAAGTCATAATTCACAAATCTGTGATTTTCTCGAGGTCAGTATAGGGAATGAGATTTCAAAAAGTATTTTTGAGTTATGTCCCTTAAGCAGAAGTCAGATCCTTTTAGCATTACTGAATAGAGAAAGTTAAAAAAAACAAAGACCCTGAGTATGCTGAGGGCTTGATTTACAGTACCTTGAGCATTACTTTTGAAATTTAATCATTTAAATAAGTCTGACTTATCATGTTCCCAAACAATCCCTGGTTAAAAGATAATTATGCAGTTGCCCTTATAGCCATTAAGACGCGTTCAACTACGGGTATCTAGGTTTTTGACACAACTACATGTTTTATTTACAACAAAAATAAGATACGTATGAACTATATCTACGCCTAGCTTGAATGAAAAAGACAAATAAAGAGTGATTAATATTTTCATTGATAAGTCTTTTCATTTCTTTCACTATGTAATTAAGTGACAATTTTCGTGGATCCTCAGGCCCCTTTCCACCTAGTATTTCGTGGATCCTCAGGCCCCTTTCCACCTAGTACCCCGCCCCCTTCCCCTTTTTTTCCGACAGACAGATTTATATCTAGATTTCTAGGTACATTTTATTTCTTTATTTTATCTCATCATACATATTTTGCATTGTTTATAACAATACTATTGCTTTTTCCTTATTGTTCGTCCTGTGCCTATTTATGTAAGTGTCTTAAACGTTCTTATTTTTTTTTGTCTGACGAAGCCGTAAAGCTGAAACTCACATGTTGCATCCCTATTTTTAGAGTTAAAATATTTGAGTTCCTGGAAAAAATTTAGCTTGCTTATCCACACAGCTCTACTGCGACTCCTGTTCAGTTTACTTCTACTTCTACTACTGCTCAACTACTGCCTCAACTTACATGAAATGAATGCCCCCCACCCTCCCTAAGCAGACATATTTTTTTTGTTCTTTTTTAATTTCTTGATAGAAATTTTGAGAGAAGTTTTGGCGGAAAGGATTGCCGTCATGTTTTGAAAGGTTTGGGTGGTATCAGTATCTATCATTATTCTAGGTATCATAAAAAATGGAGTCCATTCTAAAATTGGTCTCATTTCTTGTACGCAATATTTTTTTCAACCAATTATACAGCATCATTGCCTGGAAGGCATTGTTTGTTCCTGATTTTCTATCTTTAAAAAACGCAAACAGTCAAGAATATACCCAAGAGAAGTAAGAATCTCAACCCTTTGTACAGTGAGGCCTAGATCAAGCTAAACGTAATGTGTTACCACTACTGTGTTAAACTTTTGGCTGAGGATGACTTCTTGCGAAGGGACTCTACTCTTGTTTTACCACTAATCTCATTGCAAAGACTGCAAAGCTAAGATGTATACAAGGTAAACATTCTTTTTACACCTTTTTTTAAAAACTGTTTTACATTGAGGACCTGGGTAAAATAGCTTACTTTTCTCCCTGAGGCAGGCGACGACTCTACACTCTTGGACGGTCTTTCCCTGCTGTCTTCCCTCATGTCATCATTCGAGCCTGCCCAACTGGCACGCATCAGAGATTGTCTTGCTACCACAGAGTTAGCTTGCATCAGAGATGATATTGCTTTCGCTCTGTTGCTCATGCGCATTGAAGTTGAGCGAATGAACGAATCATCCAACGATTTGATTGGATCTACAAATAATAAAATAGAAAGTCTTCATTCAATAACAATTATCATTTCAAAATCAGTCAGTTAAAGGAAAGACACACCATAAATAGTTTTAGATTTCAATATTATAACCTCTTGTTTCTAAATACCTTTATATTGACAAAATTTTGGTGTCTTACTAATGTAATTTAACACTTTAGTCTTATTTAAATGCTTACTGTGTACAACTGTCCTTTCTAAAAAATTAATGGTGAAAAATTGTTTAAAAAAAAAAAACAAACCTAAAAATGTTATAAATAACATGATGCTACCGCTACTTACGCAAATCTGATCCTAATCTCCTGGACACCAAAAGTTCTGTTGGAAACAAAATTCAATTTCAATTTTAAATGGGTTGTATTACAAGTTTTGATACTCTAAATTATAAAATAAAAAGGATTTAGTCTTTGTCTTGCAAAGATTATCAATAACAACATTTCTTTAACTAACTTTTATCTTAAAACTCTGCAATCCTCCCCCCCCCTAAAAAAAAAAACAAAAACAAAAACAAAACAAAGCAACAAAGCTTTGTAACTTAGGGAAACATTTGTCAGATATCCCAAAGCAAAGAATGTTTTAAAAAATAGACCTATGTATATAAACTGAACTGACGTTTTCTACTTAACTATAAACAATATGATTCCATTTGATAAAATTGTAACCTCTGCAAAAAGCAACACTTAAAACATATAAAATTGACATGCAAGATAATGACTATGGAGTTTTAACTTTTATGAATGTTTGACATGGCATGAAAGAGTTGCTGCACAACATTGAAAATGATACACAGTTTGAACACTGAATGGAGAAAAAACTTAATATCAGTCTTCATTGAAATGTATGAATATATACAAACCTTTTTACTATTCTCTCAGCATTTCTACAAACTATAAAAATACCAAATGCACTTGGGCAAAAAGGAGGAAAGGATAACTAGAACCGCTATTGAAAAAAGCTCATGCAAAGGCATCTATGCATGAGACCCATACATTTGATGAATTTGTATTTTGAATTCATGCTAACAATTTGACAGGAAGAATGCAGTTTTATGTTTTCCATAAAAAATCAAGAAATTATGTTATACTAATTATAGTAGTAGAAACAACAACAACAACAACAAAAAAGAGCCTGAACCTAGTAAAAGGTATCTATTAACATTGTGAGGGATTAGGAATGAGTCTAAAATAAATACAAAAAAATAACTGAATTGATTTCTGGTGGTTTTAATCAGGTTTTGCATCTATTTTAATTCAAATTCAATCATGTCGAGCAGCATATATTTATGTAGTTCTAGGTAAGCACACAAGATATACCACATATTTATATGCGGTGTAGTGTGTTTACATTATGAATGTACGTTCGAAATATCTATTTATAAATCTGTTTAAAAAAGTGAATGAAATAAAGGCATTGACAAAACCATCAAATCCTGCGATTATAACAGACAGCAAGCCAAGCAGCTTGCAACTTGGCTGAAGTTAAATCCACCTGCTAATTTCATGTCAACCTTATCACTCTAATGACACAAATTACAATTGCTACCTGATGGTGTCAACTAGTTCAGAAAAGCTATCTCTGATTTTACATGCACGAAACTCACAGGGATGGGAATTTAATAATGAAGTAAAACTTAGGACCTAAATTTGACGTTTCTCTCAACTTGATTTTCTTAAGAAATAAAACATATGGAATTAAACCATCGCCCTAATTGATTCTGTATGATTCTTGATAACTCTGAGAGAATGGGAACAGATTTAATGTTTATTTGCAAAAAAAAAAATCTATGTGGGGCCTAAATTCTTGCAAACAATTAAGCTGTGTTTCTTGTGTGACAAATTGGGTTGACAACACAGCTTTATTTTCCTCTTAAAATGTAGGCATCTATTTTGCTTTTTAAACAATAAATTGTACATTTTGTTCCTTTCTTTAAATAGTGTATGCTAAATTATCAAGTTATTCCTAGAGCCAACACATATATATATATATTATATAATCATGTCAATTGTGCACAGGGAAGCAATCTCACAATCATGTGCATTTTAGGCTTTCTAGAAAACACCTGGAATTGATGCAAATTAAAATTTTTTTGAGAACACACATTAAATACATGTACTTTAACGTAAGAGGTAAAAAGCCCACAAATAAGATTACATAAAAACTAGTCGTATTTGTTTACTTGAAATAAAACCTGCAAACAAGAAACCTACACAGGCACACACAAGATAACAATAAAAAAAAAATTGGGGGCACAAGAATTTTAAGCGAGCAAAGAAGGATAGTTTTATGACCAGAAACAAAACAACAGAAGCTATGAAAAAAAATTCAGTGCCTTTGACATTGCCCTTCTAAGCCACAGTGGGATAACAATACTTTCAGCTCTTCACACAATAGGTTTAGAACATTTTTAACTTTAGCAGTTCAAATTGTATAATGGCTCCATTGACCAATGGCATATTAAAGAAAAAAAATAACATAAAATTTGATTTCTACAAATGATCTACTAAGATCAGCTAAAGATACTTGTTTGAAGTGAGGCTGTACCTACACAAATCATAGAATTATCTTTAATGTAACTGAATAGCAATACTTTTTTACGTTTTTTTTCCAAACCAAAACCAGGAATTGTGAGAGGTATTGGACCTGACATTATGGGTTTATACAGAAACTAAAGTCAATTCTGAGTTGTCTAAAAAGTTAGAGAAATCAAGAACACACGAAAATCAAGAACATGGAAGGAGAAGGGAGGAGAGGGGGGGGGGGTAGACACTTATCATACATTTCAGTAAACACAGCAAGGGTCACTCAAGTCAAAGGGTGATCATTTCAACTAAAAATATTATAGAAAAGTAAATTAAAGAACATGCCTATTAACTTCCATTATTAAAGGTAAATGTTTACCATCACAAACAGACTATGTTTAAAAAATGACTAAGGACTATGATATGAAAAGGAATAAAATTGAAAGAGAGTGAGAGAGAGATAGAGAGAGAAAGAGAGATAGAGAGAGAGAGAGAAAGAGAGAGAG
>BMAT01011268.1:184326-198127 GCA_019649035.1 Elysia marginata
ATTTGAAAAGTTTATTTCAAAACATGGACAAAAAATGGAACATTATCATCAATTATGTGTTAAGATTCGATGTTTTTATCAGACTTCACATTCCATGTTTTTATCAGACTTCACAAAATCAATGTTAGTTTTTGCTAGCTCTGTTCAAGTTGATTTAGAACATACAAATTGGTGAAAACAATTGATATTACCTTAACCTCAACACAAAATAACCTAAGTGAGCCCCCAGATTACCCTCTGACACCAACTAACTTAAAACTATGGAGCTGTTGGTCAAATTCTCTGAGTTTGATCTCCATCTTAAGCTATATAACTTTGAAGTGAGGACCGCATACTGTCCAAGCAGGCTTCACAATAACACTAAAGTAAAGGATTATAATTGATGGAGGGCTGAATTGTAAAATATTTAAACATTCAATTGGTACCGGTACACATACAAGATACTCACATACTAATGCAATCCCAGTAAGGCGACACATGAAGTATTTTTTGCAAAGCAAGTGGAGGTATGGTGAAGACAAAAATGGAAAAAAGGGGGTTGAAAATGTATTAAAGTTCATGTTTTCACCCTATACATTAATATATGAAACAATACACTCAGAATAATTGGGACTTTAGATTACATTTAAACAAAACATTGTTTTCAAAAACTGAATTGAAATAATATACATTAGTATGCCATGTACCTGCAGATTCATTGTTAAAAAAGTAAACTATAAACAATTAACGCTGGTTCTCATTAAAAAATCCATTACTGGCAATATACCCGACATGGGATAATTATAACAAGTGGTTAATACAAAATTAGGAAGGTGAAATAACTAATTTCAAGTGAGATGGTCTGGTACTTACCCCCTTTAAAAGCCACGTTAAGAAGAACACCAGATAATTGTTGAAACACAAGGCAAGAAAAACAAAACAGTTTAGAGCAATGTATTTTACACAAGTGAGCATTTTGTGTATAAAAAAGGCTTTAAGGCACTGCTGATGGTGGAGGATGATGTTGACAGTAATAAAATGGAAAAAAATACATGTAGTAGAAAAAAAAAGCGATTGCAGCTGATTAACAAGAGCAATAATTATAATAGTACTTAAATATAGAATGTAGTGCATGCAATTGTTTGATGCACATGATTAAAGGCGACACAGTGACCTATATTTGAAAAACAGGCTGCACCAATAATGATGAGAAGAGTGGTATTTCTGTTGCAAGTGCAGTTCCAATATCGATCCACGGCTAAGCAAAATATTATTCATTCACTTCTCAGTCCTACATAGCCCTTATAAAGTTACCAGTTAGATTGACACTATCTAAATATACCGGTACAGAAGGTAAAGCAATGGCTAACTAATTCTTGCTACAACAATTAAAATAAATAATGGAGGCAGCCACTGCGCAATCAAACTAAAAAGCCTACTTCTCTCCACTGCTAATTTCATACCTTTACAAAATTACAACAATTAAAACAGTAGAAGAACTTAAAGTTTATTATCTTCAGTCTTGGAATAAAACATGGGACTCAATTTTTACTATTACATATAAGAATTCTAGAAGTTGAAATTTCCATCACTAAGACAGCTGATGTTTGGATTATTTGGGAAACATTTTGGGGAAGCATATAAGCATAACTTTCATGACAACAAATTGATTAATATTGAGTATTGAATTTCAATAGGAATTTACTCAAGCAAAAGAAACACAATTTGTCATTATTTGGCTGAGAACTATGGAAGACTGGTTTTTATAAATTGTTCTTTACACACAAACCCTTTTCTCAAGTTTTTAAAATAAATGAAAATCAAACAATCAAATTTGAAAAATAATAATACTCACGCTTGTAAAGTCCTGAAAAAGAAACAATAACACAAAAGTTTTAAGAACATTTGTCAGCTTCAAGGAAAAAAAATTAAAAGTGATTTTTACACTGACATACAATTGTAACCAACCATTTGCTGTTATTGGCCAGTACAGAATTCTCTGCTGTGCCATTTTCTATGCTTGAAATAATAATTTAGAAGTTATACACAGTTTTGAAAGTAATCAAAACACTAGACAATGTTACCTACCCTCCCCTCTTTTTTTCTGCATTTTAAATCTTGAGTGAATTACACAAATCAAGATGGTGTAAGCTAAAATACTGTGCTTAGATTTCTTTCAAAAAAAAAAGAAAGAGACTAAAAATTTTTTTCATGAGGCTTAGATCTACGTTTTACATGTTTTCAGTCAGTTGTATCAGTTACACACTGGGTATATTTGTTTTTTCTGTATTATTCAGATAGTAAGTTATTAAGCTTAGAACATTGCCTTTCTCTGAATGATTAATAGAGCAAATAAAGTTACATAGTATTGCCTTGCCTTCAGAGAAAAATAAATTAAAAATGAAAGTTGTCCTGGGACGTTCAAGTCATGTTCCTTGCTGATGAAATATCCATCACAGACCATCATATGCAAATTACCTTTAATTTTGCCAGCCCTGGATTTTTAGAGAGCAATCTGTTCATCTCATGGTACTCGGCTGAAGAGCAGACAACCATCCACTCTTTCTGCTCTGCATTCAGCTGGGGGAATGCATTGTATAGAAAAAAAATACTTGTTTATGAAAGCCTTTATATTTACATGTTTAAATAGCTAGTGTCAATCATAATAGACTCTGAATTGGGTTTAGCGCAAGCATTTTCAAAAGGAGAATTTTTTTTTTTTAAGTTAAAGAGTGATTAAGACTTGTGCTATGAGAGAAGGTAACAGCTGCTTTCTAACTAAGGCATTTTAAAATCACAGTTCATGAAAACTATCCAGCCTATTATAATGTTTAAAATTTCTGAAGTTTTTATATTTTTCATTGATGGAATGGACCAAGTCTAAAAACAAATGCTTGTGATTTTCAAACTGCTGTTGATTTTAGACTCCCTGTCCATGTTTAAGAAGATATAATGAAAACTTATTCTCAGTTTAAATGAAGATTAGCTACACATTTCAACTTCAATATTTTACATATACCACCACACAAGCATCTAATCCTTAACAAGAATGCAAAATTACATAACCCACAGATATTTGACGTAAACCAAAATGGATTGTGTCACTAAGGATCCTAACTCTCATTTTTATTAGACCAAAAAAGTATCACAATGGCATTGACTGTTTTGTACAATTTTTTATAAAAGAAAAGAAAGGCAATCACAAACTTCAATCTAGCAACAGACAAGATGAAAGACAGAACAAGATAGTATAAGATTTTCCACATACTGATACAATATTTATTCAAAAGCAACTTGCTCAAAAAGTCAGAAAATCTTACTGTGACATAAGATGCACTTGATGTGTGAGATGCATCATCTTCGTCATCACCCTGGAGATGTAAAAAAGAGCAGCGGAAAAAAGTAATCAGCACTGAACTGCCATTCACATTATTTAGGGCTAAACCAGTACTTTGGTTGATCCATCTTAAGTTTATAGGGGTTTCACAGTATAACATCATTGCTGATAAAATCACATAAACTAATTCAATTTCTGCATTTGAAATAGTAACTTTTCCACAAATTTCATATGATGGGTAGTACATGTGTTATCAGTACACTATAACCATTCATGACAATTACCCCAAGCAGTGCTATTTAGGACACCCAAAGGTCTTTCAGAGAGAGAAAGAGATATTGCCTTTTTAAAAAAAAACTTGAAAATTCAGTTTCTGAATAGAACAATACTATTACACGTGTTGCAAATCATTGCTTTTTTCATAATTTTCTGAGTAATGAAACAACAAAAAAATTCAAATCTTCTTTGTATTGCAAATAAGTCTATGCTTGTATGTTTTTTTCAATTAGAAGAACCTCCCTTTGAAAATAAGACTGATTGCCTCAGCTGTTTCTAGTCTCTCTCAGAGACATTGACAAAATGAGAAGCATACTTTACCTAAAGGTTGAATTTCATATTGATTCATCAAAGAACAAATTAATTTTAAAAACTAGGAGACAAAGAGGTCTTCAGAGATAAAAGTATACCACACGAAATCACATTTATATTGATAAATATTGAATAGGATAGTGCGACTTAGATAAAAAAAAAATGATGAGCTGTAAAGGCAGAATTTTATCAATAAACAGGTCTACCGGTGGCCGCGTCCATTTCTTCTGATGGCTGGCCTGGTTGTTCTCCGCCCTGGCTGGTCTGCCCAAGTCTGTTTCTGACGTGATTTTATTCAGGTTCTTGATCTTATCTTTGACACTGATCACTGACATGTTGTTGTCATCATCTGTTGAGGTCCTGCCCGAAGTGGCAGATGTTGTTGACATCTGAGAGTCCTGAAGACACAAGGGTTTCTATCAAAACAGCTGGTTTATCTACTTTGCACATATTTATAAACATCCGATAGTCTTTGAGGTAAGAAAAATGTATGTTCCTTCCCCGATAGTATCTTACAATCGCTTTATGAGATAACAGCTGTAGTCCTACATAGTCTAATTATATTTTTTAAAATGGGCCAACGCAAGTTTAAACATTACCGTAGATACAAGGGAAGCAATTGAGCTGGATGCACTTGGCTGCAATCTGTCGGTGTGTCGCATCCTTACTTCCATTGCTTCATCAACTTTCATCCTTGACATCCCTCCACCATCAATGCTGTCTGCATCACTATCTGGTTTGTTTGGAGAAGCTGCAATATATATATATATTGATGTCAATTGAAAACTAGAGGACTTTTCATTTGTTTCCCATTTAACAGGGATCCAAGTTTGCTTTTTGCTGCATTTACAGGTTTCCATGCCACAAGCTCGTATAAATACAATTACCTTTACTTTCCAAACCTTTTTTTTGCTGCTGTTTCCCTGTCTGGCTTTAAACAATGACACCAGTTCTGCTGATTTTAATATACTTATTTGTAAAGCTGATCTTTGTATAATTTTTTCCTCCAAGAGCATTTTTATTAAAAAAAAATATATTTGGAACTGGTAACCAATAATATTGCCAACTAGCATTAATTTGTGGACTGAATTTGATTAACATTATATCATTGATTATACTACAGGAAGGAAAACCTTGAACAAAAAACCCATCAACACCTCGCCTTGCCAGCGCATTGATCGTAGGCAAAACCCCGCAAAAGCCATGAAGGAGTTCAAAAAGAAAATTTTAGGAATTAAAATAAAAGACAAAATTCCCTGCAAAAACATACGACAACAAACACACATCAAAGATTTGGTGTTGTTTGCTGAGAGACAAAAGTGGAACTGAGCAGGTCACGTTGCAAGGATGTCAGACAACAAGTGGACAAAAAGAGCCACGGAGTGGCAACCCAGAATCGGCAAGCGATCAAGAGGCAGACAACCTCTGAGATGGAGCGACAGTATCGCAAAAGTAAAGGGGAGACTATGGCACAGAGAGGCTGGTGACAAAGATAGATGGAGGCTTGACGCGGAGGGCTACATCCTGCAGTGGATGGACGAAGCCTTGTAGGAATCGTAGTAGGAATATCATTGATTGCTCCCCTCCTTTTTTTTTTAGCAACAATCTGTTTTTTGTTTTTTTTTGCTGCCGACACAAAATCTCAAAACATTGGTGACATTCCATTTTTGTATAATAAAAAAATGCACACTGCTTACCATAAAAAAAACCAGTCTTGTTCCCCAGATCTCTGTGAACTATGCTGCCCGGCATTGGATCTAAATAGGTGCCCCCCACCCAACCCATTTCTTTGTAATATACACTAAAACTGATTAATGTTTCTCCTTACGGTTTAAAGAATATGTTGAGAGTTCTGCCATACAAATCAATGGGTTTTACATAATTTTATTCCCATATTGAGTACAAGAAAAGGCTGTTAAAATTCTGAAGAAAAAGATGATGAACTTGCTTTTTTAAACAATAATTATTATGATGAGCTGTTAAGCACACAAGACATTGAATTACACTGTGAACTTAAACCAAACATGTTAATGTTTCCTTATATCCTTTAGGTCCTGCCTTAACCTGCGGGATACTGGGGACATACTGAGTTTGTGATACTGACCAGTTGGAGGCTCAGACTGTGCTCGCAGAGATTCCTGTCTCATTTCAGTGTTCTCCTTTGACAGAGTTTTTAACCCAGATCCCAAAGGGCCATCTTGACCTGAAGTTGAGAGTAGATCAGAGTCTGAGGCAGATGGTCTAGGGGAACTTTCATTGGATGTTTTGGGAGCATGATGGGTTGACCCACTAGTTGTTGACAGTGACACACTCGACGCAGTTGACAAGTTTGAAGCAGAAGAGCTGTAACCATCGCTGTTGGTCCGATATTTTCTTTTTAGAAGCAAAACCTTTTCTCCCGTCTGAAAAAAAAAACCAATAGATGAAATCTTTATAAAATAAAAAAAAAAAGATCTGCTTCAGCTGTGCTATTCCTCTAAGTCTAAAGCAAAACTTTTGTCTTCAAAATTGAAAGAATGTATGTATACTAATGTATACACAATTTCATGCGGTGCAATTCTAAAAATACCAAAATACAAAAGCCTACAACTATTGCCCACCTTTTCAATTTCTATGACTCATCCACTCCTCCAAAAAAACAAGCTTGAAGCAATGAACAAGTTAAGATCAACAGAAATAACTTTTGTTAATCCACAAGGAAAATTTACACTGGATATGTATCAAGAACATGGATCATACACATGACATAGCTATTTAAGACTCAAACAAGGGACAATAAGTAAAGAAATAAATGGACAGCTAACAAATTTAAACTAACACAGAGAAACTCTATTGTTCCTTAAACAACAGGAATTTTTCTCAAAAATGAAACCGTGTTAGACAGCTTTATTGAATTGGTCTGAAGACATTAAGGCTAAAACTTCATAATTTTGGAATAAATCATAATGTAGCGTAGGGAATCTTCCAACACTTACTTCATCCAACTTAATAGTGGCCAACTCGTTAACATAGTCCTTGAATTTTTCTCTATTTTGGGCTGAAAAAAAACAACAACAAAAGCTATTTTGTGGAAATAGAGCATAATTTATTATTCATTCATAAAAACTTAATATGATGCCCTTCAGAACACTTTTACTTTACTAGTGTTTACTTTTAAAAGAATGTAGCTTCAGAATTTGTTTATAATCAAAAGGAGCAAATATAGTACTAGTAAAGGTGAAATGAATAACAATTTGATACTTTTGTGACCTTTTTTTTCTGTTCAAAAAAGAAAAAAATGACATATTGGAGTGGAAATACATGCAGAACTTTCAAATTGAATACCCTCTTTCTTGCACTTTAAGAAAGCACACACAAACTGACAAAGATTTTTTTAAAAGTATAACAGAATTTTTTTTATGTTTCAATTAGGCCTACAAAATAAAGATATCTGCTTGTTGACAAGACACTTGAAAGCCCAGCATCAATATATATATTTCCAACACCTGACCAAATATAAGACACTTTAAAAATGGTAATGGTTAAATCAAAAGATGGTTGAAATTTAGGTATTTGCCTCAATGGAGTATTCATCTTACTTTCAAAGATTTAAAAATATAAAGTAATATCATTAGCCTATATTAGTATATGACCTTTAACTACAACCTGTAAATAGATGTTGATTGAAAATAAAATATTTCCATATAAATGAGTCTAGTATTTAATTTAAAAGAGTAATTACTATTGTGTTTTTTAAATCAAGAACTAGAAAGAATGGTAATCCCCAATGCACCATCTATTGATCTAAAATCTAGAGGGGGCAAATCCTAGGATTCGCAGGCTGCTGTGTTACAAATGGGCTATCATCCCCTTCATTTTGTCAGTCTTGCCACCAGGCCAATGCCAGGATTAAACCAAAATCTTAAATTTATTTATAAATAGTCTCTATAAAAGTAATTACCTTTATGATTAGGGTGATTCAGGAAGTTCTTGAAGTGAGTAACAAGTTCATGATTTCGCACACGGCCTCCTTTTGAAAGCATAAACTCAAGGACTGCATCAAGTTCAAAATCTCCCATTTCGACTTTGCTCAAGTAACAGCTACTGCAGTAAATAGATCTAGATCAGTCTAGAGACTAGATCAGCTTTATAAACTAGTTTTCACTTTTCAGACCTACCTTATTATCTACATCTAGACCTAGATTTCTAGATTTAGATCTAGTTCTTAATCAAGGCACCCAAATATAGAAATCAAGATCTACACCATAGTTAATAAATATGTATATAGAGTCTGTTTATAACCCATAGATTTTCTAAATCAAGATTGTAGATCTAGAGAAGGGTATCTGTAGATACTCTAGTCTCTAGTCTAATCATGGTCAACCCAGAGTGAAGTCAAGGCGACAAGAGTTACCAGAGGGACAGTGAGTAGACACACCAGGCCTATCTATTCTGGATCAATATTTACTTAAGATTAACCTACAAGTATATCTCATTAAAATTATTCACGCTGATAAAAGCGAGTGTTGGTTCCACCTGGGTATTAGATCTAGATTTTACTTGCTCTATTATAAATAGAATGTTTAGATTTGGCAACGGGTCTCGATTCAGCCTCCGGTTTTGTTGTTGTTGTAGGACGTTTCCTCTTATGATCCGTACGTAAATTTTGCACTGCAACAAAAGTTGATCGGCATACGAAATTCACACTCATTGCAATGGATCAAACAAAATGAAAGATTTTAAAGGTAGGCCTATGAAATTAGCAGTGGGGAGAAGTGGGCTTTAACGGAATTCAATTACATGTTACAATTTTTTTTAAATCAACTTAATGGTACTGATAGTACGAAAGTAAATACATGTATGAGCAACTTAGCTGTTGTCTTCGGAATGCTGAGAGATGAAGCATAAAAATAATCGTAGTATATAAGATGTAATGTATAATAGTTATCCCTATTATCTCCTGATACTAGACCTAGAGTCCAAATTCAAGAGCATGTTTTTTGTCCTATAAACAGGCCTCTGTATTTGTTTTTCCTCCAGTTCATCGATGACCCATTGAATCACCTGTAGTTGCAAGTAGAGTCTACCCCTGTTGATGCTGGAGTGAGACTGGAGCCCGTCTATGCCTTCAGTTAGTTACATGTATATAATTAGATCTATTTTGGGATGGTTTTGGGATATAATAAGAGCGCAAATTCTCGTTCCTTTTGGAAAACTTCATCTTTGAAGCCGGATGCGGGCAAGAACGACAATGTTGTGCTATATTCTATTCGGATTCCTCTCTCCAATCTAGTACGGTACCGTACTCTTGAGACTGTTAACAAACTTATTTATTTTAGGCTCCACTATTTCCAATAGTCTCTCTCTTGACATGGAGATAAATCGAATAACCTGAACGGCGTCTGCTACGTCGGCTCTCAGCACGAACGTGGAACAATCATTACTGCTATGAAACACCGTGATGGCTGTGTACAAAATGCATTTTTGTGCTTAGAACTTTCCTTTACGATATCGAATCATGGACGCAGGAGAACCACCCAAATGCAATTCTTATGCGCAGCCTACTGCATTATTGGCATAATCCTGTAGTGAGAAGATAGCCAACAATAAAGTTATGTCTCGTGCCAATTGAGATGCTGTCGCTTATCAGCCTGGTTACCACCAACTGCAGTCGTAGGCTTCAATGTCTTCGCAATGACAGTGCCGCGCATGGAAGACGAAAGGATCCTTTCGATATCCTTTATGGAGAACTAAATTTCGGAAAACTTTCAGTTGGACGATCAATCTTGTGCTTCACTGATGCCTGCAATAATGACATGAGAACATGTAGAGTGGACATAAAAAAAAGTAAATTTCGGAAAACGTTCAGTCTGAAGACAACTCTTGCGTTTCACTGATGTCTGCACGAGGAGCATGAGTTGGTTGATTGGTTGTTTGAATTTTAACGTCTCTTTTCAACTGACTTACCGACTTAGGGCCTTTCGCATTTCAGTGCTCCGACTGGGACGCCTCGGCTGCTTCTCGAATCCTCGCTGTAAGCTTGGTCCACTCGTCTCTCTGCTGTGCTATAGATCTTAGGTGCTCTAGATCTTGGCTGCTTTTCAGTTGCAAGTTGCTGTTTATGATTCGGGAAAGGTCTCGGTTGAGGACGACAGGGAGTGTTGTTAGTGGACGTCCTTTGAATTTGCTGCCTTCCGTCACGAAATATCCGCTCATTGCTTGATTAGCGGGAATTTGGCTGTCTCGTCTCATGACCGAAAAGGCGCCAACGACTTTCAAGAATAAATATTGAGAGAGGGCGTTCATTGCACTTATTGTACAGAAATGAATTTGTTATTTTCACGGGGTACTTGATGTTGAGTACTTTCTTTTGTTGTTTTCTATGGAACGCGTTAAGCCTTTCTTCTTGTGATTGCGTAAGTGCCCATGTTCCGCAGTTATAGGTAAGAACTGACTGCACCAGTGCTTTATAGAGTTTGAGTTTTGTATTTTTTGTGATTTTGTCTCCTTTTAACCAGACTTTTTCAGTTTTACTAGAGCTGCTGAGGAGAGTTGTTTGCGTCTTTCTATATCCTCTTGGTCTCCTATCAGGGTACCTACCTTTTTGGTGGTTTGCCAGTTTGTCTCCCCTCTTGAAAGATTTGTAAATTCTGTCTTGTCTACGTTCACTTGCAGATTGTATTATTCTAAAACTTTACCTACTTCTTCTATGTCTATGTCCTGAAAAGCAACGAAGTCGACGTCGTCTGCGTACGCTATCTCTATTGGCAACACTTTTTCAAGTGGAGTCGAGGGTTTGGGCAGGACTGGTCTTACTTCTTTAAGAGCGTGTTCCAGGTAGATTGTGAACAGGACGGGACTGAGGCTATCCCCTTGTGGGGTGCCGACGTTGCTGAAGACATGTTTCTTTTCAGTTGCTCCAATTATTTTTGTACATCGATAATGGTGTTGCTCAGAAGAAATCGTATAATTCTGTGTTCAGCTTCGTTGACAATGTCTTCTAGTATCTTAAACAGGGTTTCTCTGTTTATTGTGTCAAAGGCTGCTGACATGTCAATCCCAGCGATCTTAATTGCTATGTTCTCTGTCACAGTCTATGTTGACTTTCGCTGCCAGCCATTTGTGTGTCCATGCGACATCTGACGTACTTCGGTTTGGTCGAAATCCACTTTGACTGTGTGATATATTCTGCTCAACGTGAGGTCTTATTATTTCCAATACTACAGTATCTTAGATAGGGCTTTTCGTATGGTATTTAGGAGCGTTATAGGTCTTAAGTTTTTGGGTGGTCCTTTCGGTTTTCCTGGTTTCGGAATTGCGATTAGCTCCCCTGCGTTAATGTCCAAGTTTTCATGTCTCTCGAATATCTGGTTTAATATTTTTGCAATTTGTTCATTTAGTTCTTGTGTGCCGTATTTTAGTAACTCTGCATGAATTCCATCTTCGCCCGGTGCTCTGTTGTTGTTGAGATTATCAAAGCTCTTCTTGACCTCTTCTTTTGTAATGGGTTGGTGCAGCTTTCTCGGCGATCCAGTAAATGCCTCGATTTCAGCTGCTCTTTCTGATTGGAATTTTTCTTTGAAGAAACTAGCTATTATGTTAAGTGTGTCGTTTGGGTTTATAGCTAGTTTCCCATTGGTGTCTTCTACTTTCAAATTTTCTTGCTGCTTTTCAACTACAAGGTTATATCAGAGACGGCGCTTGGGACAATTGAAAGCGTGCTGCCACACTGTGATGTACGGAACGCTGCATACACCACACCCAGTCACATTGTCCTGACACCGGGCCGACCAGCAGGCTTAGCACTAAATCCATAATGCCAGACACCAGGCGGATCAGCTACTAATACCAATTTTAAAGTCTTTGGTTTGACTCGGCCGGGGATCGAACCCGTACCTCCCGATCTCTGAGCGGAGGAGCGTGAGAACATGTAGAGTGGGCATCATCCAGTGGGAACGGCTCAGGGAAGATCGCACAGCCTAGACGGCTGGAGGCATAATATAACTAAGGTGCACAGCTGCCTCAGAAGAGGAGACGAGTGCCTATCGCTTGTGCGAAAGTGAAACGTCATCGCAGAAGAGGACACCAGATTTGAAGGCATTTTTAAGTGTCATGGGTATTCCAACGACTGAAACTCACAGATAACTGACCGAGTCCCGTGGTCACCTATCGAATGGTCCTATGGGATTGCTGTGCCGATTATGATGCTGAATCTCATTCCTATTTGAGAGGGGGGGGATGAAGCGTTTTTGCGAGAGTGGTCAAAGTTTGATTTTTATGTTTTTTGGCCTCGGGTTCGAGGTCCTCTCTTCATTCTAGTGCTGTTAGATACCGAACATATGCGCACTTGTATTATTTTATCAAACTAAAATTGTCTAATTTATCTCTGTGTCTCTTTTTCATCTGTTTTCTCACCTCTCATCTTTCTCTATCTTTCCCTTTTTATGTCTGTAAAAATTTCCCAAACCCTTCGTTTCCCCCTCATATATGCTCATACTAAATGATTATGGGTTCACAAGACAGCGACATCGTTACAGGTCTCAATCTGGACACATGACGGAAGGCGAATCCCATGTGACCAGGTGGTACAATGTAGTTTTTCCCACTGTTGTTCAATGGTTCTGACCTAAATCTACCTATTGGTGCGGAATTGTGTATCGAAAGTGGTTTAAGAGCGTTTTATTTAAGCTGTGCAACATTTTTTCACCGATCCTGCCATAGGAAAGGTGCCCATTCTGCAAGAAAGAATGTGGAAGAGATTGCGTTGCCCAAGTTGTGATGTAGATATAGGTCAGAAGCATTGTTTCGGCTGCTGGGCTATAGCGCGGCTAACTGGCTGGAGACGGACTGATGGCAGTTTGACCTATGTCACCATGCTGACTTCAATCGAACTAACACACAGTAGGCCTACAACTAATCATGCTATTTACTTGGTTTAGCCTCTCTATAAAACATCGGTAAATGAACAATCGATTTATGTAGGTTTTTTTTTACGGGCACCTCTTTGGCACAAATGTGAAAAACCTCGGCTTTAACCAACTTTCTAAATTTTCTCGAGAAGTTGGTTGGATCTGAGCCGCCTACTGCATACAAATTAGTGTACAATAAGGGTGAGTTGAACTTGAAAGTTTCACACAGGTTCAGCCTCAATTGTATCGATATTGAAAGGTGTAAGCACATTAATATATTTCACAGTGAAACCAACTTTAAGTCAACACCCTTTAAGTGTCTAAGGGAAACACTTCTTTAAAAGTCAACTGTGCTTTGGTAATCACATTTTTTTTTGTATTTAACTACAGTACATTTTGTAATGGTTCAAGTGAACTTTTGCTTAAGTTAAAGCCAAAGCATTTTTAATTGGTCTCGAGGTTTTGACTTTGTCCAGGTTCCTCCGTACCAACGCATACATGAACATGTATGTAACTTATTATCTGAAGTGAAGTTGAACCTTGGATGACCAAGAATAAGGTGGAAAAAACATATATATGCCTATCTCTTTCTCAAATAGAAGTAATGACAATTAACTAATTTTGTCCATTCCAAAGGTCACAGCATAAGACTGCGACCCACTCCCTTCCATACCTAGGCTGTGGTGTGAATTTAAAATGTGAAAAGAGTCTGTACTTTGAAGTGGTTTGACTTCTTAGTGTGTTTTCATATGCATGCTCATAGAAAAGTGATGGATAAAATTGACTGGCAGTTTTATCCTCGTGGATGGGGTGGATACTATCGGAGGCGTGGAAAGTTTTACAGAGACTGCGAGAGTCAGAAGACCAACCACGGCCACAAGGCCTCACTACATTATTTAATATACAAGTAGCTACATCATTTCTGATTGGTTGGCTCATGGCCTAGCAAGGCTGCAATCAGGCTTTTACAGCAAAAAATATAGTGAGCAAGAGGGAGAACTGAGCTAAA